>CAJNDS010001180.1:665724-720724 GCA_905221605.1 Symbiodinium natans | reverse complement strand
CTGCAGCTGAGGACTTTTTTGGGTGACGGCGGGAAGCAAAGGCCCAGAGTCCGCGCTACAGCTGAGGATCTTTGGGTGACGGCGGGAAGCAAAGGCCCAGAGTCCGTACTGCAGCTGAGGACTTTCTTGGGTGACGCCAAAGGCCCAGAAGCAAATGCTGAATCCGTACTGCAGCTGAGGACTTTCTTGCAATGGTGGGAAACGGAGTCCGTGCTGCAGCTGAGGACTTTTTGGGTGACGACGGGAAGCAAAGGCCCAGAGTCCGCGCTACAGCTGAGGACTCTCTTGGGTGACGCCGGGAAGCAAATGCCTAGAATCCGTACTGCAGCTGAGGACTTTCTTGCAATGGTGGGAAACGGAGTCCGTGCTGCAGCTGAGGACTTTTTGGGTGACGACGGGAAGCAAAGGCCCAGAGTCCGCGCTACAGCTGAGGACTCTCTTGGGTGACGCCGGGAAGCAAATGCCTAGAATCCGTACTGCAGCTGAGGACTTTCTTGCAATGGTGGGAAACGGAGTCCGTGCTGCAGCTGAGGACTTTTTGGGTGACGACGGGAAGCAAAGGCCCAGAGTCCGCGCTACAGCTGAGGACTCTCTTGGGTGACGCCGGGAAGCAAATGCCTAGAATCCGTACTGCAGCTGAGGACTTTCTTGCAATGGTGGGAAACGGAGTCCGTGCTGCAGCTGAGGACTTTTTGGGTGACGACGGGAAGCAAAGGCCCAGAGTCCGTGCTACGGCTGCAGATGCTGTCGGTTGACGGCAGGAAGCAAAGGCCCAGAGTCCGTACTGCTGCAGCTGAGGACTTTCTTGGGCAATGGTGGGAAACGGAGTCCGTGCTGCAGCTGAGGACTTTTTGGGTGACGGCGGGAAGCAAAGGCCCAGAGTCCGCGCTACAGCTGAAAATGCTGTCGGTTGACGGCGGGAAGCAAAGGACCAGAGTCCGTACTGCAGCTGAGGACTTTCTTGGGCGATGGTGGGAAACAGAGTCCATGGTGCAGCGGAGGATTTTTTGGGTGACTGAGGCAAGGCAGGCTCAAGAAATCCATCAGATCAAGATTGCTCAGCATGGCCATCCATCGGATCAAGATGGCTCAGCAGGGAAATCCATCGGATCAAGGTTGCTCAGCAGGGAAACCCATCGGATCAAGATTGCTCGAGCGAAAATGAGCATCAGGACACTTTCAACTTTCTACTTAGGGTAATTGGGGATTAGGGTGTCCTTTCAATGCCGACTAGAAGATATATCTTATAGAGACCTCGTGCGCGTTTTTGTATCCCGGTGCCGCATGCCGGGGGGTGGCCCAGGGCCTGACCAGGCCAGGCTCACCCGTTTTTTAACAAAACGACGTTTTATACGACTTATCGGCATTGTTGACAGGACCAAGTTTTTATATCTAGTTACGGTAGAGTCCCCCCTGCCCAGGCCGAACTAGATGAATGAAGGACTCTGGATGAAGTTACGTCGTGAGATGGCAAAACACACGTACAACATGACACATGCTGGCCTGGGCTAGAGGCAACCCCAGGCCCAGGTGTGAGCCCCCATTGGGACCCGACACCCTTCCACGGGCCCCCCTTCTTCAAAACGATATATAAAACTTAACCGGGGGTTTGGGCTGGGGAAAAATATGCTGGGTCAAATATCTAGACCTAGAAGAATCAAATCATCGTGGAGCAAAAATGCACCCCACGGGCAGGGCTATATATGTGCCCTGCGGAGGGGCCGAAAAGGGCCCGTTTTTTATTGGCGCAAGCAACATGAGCATCAGCATGATCGGCATCCAGCAGGGAAATCCATCGGATCAAGATTGCTCAGCAGGGAAATCCATCGGATCAAGATTGCTCAGCAGGGAAACTCATCGCTCGGATCAAGATTGCCCAGGCGGGCCTGCTCCACAGAGCTGCCGCTGCGAGCCGTTTATGGTTTCGGGTTTAGGCTTTAGGCTATTGGGTGTCATCCAAAAAGTAGCGCTCAAGACCCGAACAAGGCTTCCAGTCGCTGGCAGGTGTCGGAACCCCTTGTGGGACGGAAACGGTCCCGTCTTGTGTTGGGTTTATAGGGTTTAGGGTTTAGGGGCCATAGGAACATGTTCGGAAGTCTGCTCTGGTAGCCATGCCTGCCTAATCCCTGCCCCAGTCCCCACTGCACCCCATAAGACCAAGGAGCACTAAGGTTTAAGGCTTTGGGTTTTGGGTTTAGGGTTTAGGGTTTAGGGTTTAGGGTTTAGGGTTTAGGGTTTAGGGTTTAGGATTTAGGGTTTTAGGTTTTAGGTTTAGGGGGGACCTAGGACTTAGTGGGGGGTTTATAAACGGCGCACGCTCAGCCGATCCCCTGAAGGCTTCAGGTTTAGGGTTAAAAGGGGGTTTAAGGGGTTTAAGGGGTTTAGGTGGTTTAGGGGGTTTAGGCCTCTGGGAAAAATAGGGCCTTTCAGAGCCTGTAGGGCTTATCAGAGCTCTGTGAGGAGCTCCCAACCCTAAACCCCTCAACCCTGGGCTGTCAAGTTTAGGGGGTTTTGCCGAGCTTAGAAATTAGGGCTTCGGGTTTGGGTTTTTTTTTAAGCGCAGGGGCCCCAGGCCAAAACAAAACTGAACCTTAAAGCTCAAACCCAAAACCAAACCCCAAACCCTAGGTCCTAGGCCTAAGGCCTAAACTAACCCCTAAGCCCTATGCCCTAAGCCCTAAGCAAAAATGCTTTGCGGCCAAGAAGCTGCTTGATCTATCTCTCTCTCTCTCTCTCTGCCCACCTCTCTCCTTGCTTCCTCTCGACTCTATCCCTCTCGACTCTATCTGTCCTCTCTCCACTCTTTTTTCAGGTCCTCTTGTCCGCTCTGTATGCCTCTCGCCCTTTCCCTTGATCTCTCTGTATCCATCTCTCTCTCTCTCTCCCTCTCTCTCTCTCTGTATCTATCTCTCTCTCTCTGTCTCTCTCTGTCCTCAGTTTGGGGGGGGGGGGGGGGGCATGTTAGAGGGCATGTTTGTGGGGATGATCATCCCCCCCCTGTGGCATACCCCAAGGTAGGCGGTGACCACCTATAGTTTAGGGCTTAGGGTTACCGAAACGACAGCAGGCAGCGGAAAGGCAAAGGTCTTTGGCATCACAGGGCACTGAGTTTGGGGAAACCGACCTGAGCCCCGAGATGAACTGAACTGCCAGCAAATAAACCGTGCGCTGTGCTGCCGACAATGCATGTGTGGAAGAGCTTGGGCCAGAGCAGGCTTTTTCTCCGTATCGCGCGCCATGCCGGCTTAGCGCAGCTGCAGGACGCCCGCGCGGCCTTACCAACACGTGGTTGCTCAGCAAGAACCATCTGGAAAGGGGTTAGGATTTAGGGTTCAGGGCTTCCCCTTGGGCACTTGCGTTTGCTGGTGTTTTGCCATTGTTGGTGCCAGTCTTTTAACCAACCGGACGGATGTGCGCAGCTTGGTCTTACTGCGACTTCTCAATTTTGTTCGACTACTCGAGTGGCAGTGAATTTTGTATACACTCTACCAGGGCACGCCCTCCTTTACAACCAAGAAAGTGTCGGCCGGCAGAAGTCCTCACGTTTTCCTCATGCTTGGGTTCTCTGACATGTTGCCGTTTCCTTGCAATTTCGACTGGTGACATGCCACACTCATTCTCACTTGAGCGACATTCGGAGGTGTTTAGGCTTCACCTGAGAGACGGGTGGAGTTCATTTGCAGTCTTCTTCTTTCCCCAAACGGTCAACACTGCTACTATTTGCTTCAGAACCCCTAAATATAAGCAAAAAAACATATCCTTATAACGGCAATATGGGGGGATATTAAGCAAACAGTAGACTGCAGGGGTTCCAACGTTCAGGTTGTGGTCCACATCGCACTCTTGCCTGGGTCCCAGATGTCCCATGCGTCTTTTTCTCGCACCTCAACCGTGTCACGAAACATGTGACTGTGCTGCCTGTCGGGGACTCTTGGAGTCGCCTCTTGCATCTACTCCAAGGGGATTTGAAAAAAAGGCCTTCGAAAACACGGTCACGTTCGCATCGTCAAGAGCAGAACTGTCGCTTTTGGTCCTTGGAGCTCCTGCCACAGTGACGCTGATCGCGAAGCGTCCAGCATTTGGCTTCGAAATCCGGCTGCATCCCCTGCCCTTTTCGCGGAATCGTGCTGCCTCGGTGCCTTGCGCATGCTCCGTGTGAAGTGCAGAATTGTTGTTCTTTTGGGCAACGGATCATGCTCCTGTGAGTGACACTCGCGATGGGCCATCGCTGTTATGTGGGCGCTTTCGTACTTTCAATTTTCAGCAAAGAGATTCTACAGATGGTAGCCATTTATCCCGTGTGTGAATTCAGTAGATGGAAAAAGATTTGCGATGCAAATGCAAAGGGAATGAAAGTGTTTCTTCTGCTAATCCAAATGAGATAAATGAGATAAGGACTTCCTCTTCGAATCTTGAGGAACGAGACCGAAAACAAACTCCTGAAATGCAAATAAAACGCCGAGGGCGGTGCAACCCAAAAGCAGCTCTCCCTAAGCGGCCCTAAATCCCAAAAAACCCCCAAGCCCTAAGAACTTTGAACCTCAAAACCATCCTAAACCCCAAAAAACCCTGAACCCCAAACCCATCCTAAACCCTAAAAACCCCGAAACCTCAAAACCTCTCAAAACCATCCTAACCGCCCAAAAAACCCTAAAACGAGAGAACTCTGAACCTCAAAACAATCCTAACGCCTAAGGCTCGAAGGTCTCCTGGCCTCCGGCGGCTGCAGCAGCCATGGACGCTGGGTGGTGAAACCAAAGGAGGACCTTCAGGCTGGGTTTAGGGTTCAGGGTTCAGGGTTCATAGGGTATAGGGTTTAGGGTTTAGGGTTCAGGGTTTAGGGCCCCATTTTGAGGGGGGGGGGGGGGGGGCCCTCTGACGGCTGCAGAATCTTCAAGGGCTTGAAGGTTCTGTTCCTGGAGGAACACATCAAACTGCTCGAACTCTCCGTGGGAAAGGTTGGTTGGCTCTTGCCTATATCTCAGGACAGGGCATGATAAAACTCCGGATCCTGTGCGGATATCTGAGCCGCGAGCTCCTCATGCTTGCCTGTCCTTCTTCTTCATGGCCTGCACAACGCAAGCACGACGCAAGCGCATGAAGGCTGATGGCCGTTCGCTGCAGCACTGCACACTGCAAAGCCGTGCACATCTCGTGTACATCCTCAGTGTCGAGGAGCCTAGTGGGCCTGTCCGAATGAAAGCCCTTAAGCCTAAAGCTCAAGCATGAAGTCCACGGAGCTACCCCAAGCCCTTGGCCCTTTGCAAGAATCGGAAAGGCCTTCTTGGGTGCTTTGGCTGGCACCTTCTCTGGCGTTTGTGTGGCCTAGCAGGCTGCGCAAATATGCAGCAAACAGCTTGCAAGCTCTTTCAGTTGTGATAAGTTCACCTAGACTGAGCCGTCTCTACAGTCTCCTTGTACTTCTAATATCGACACTTGGTTTTTGCCGGGTCTCGCGGTCGATCAGGAGAAAGCACACGCTGTTGGCTTATCAGGAACCTTTCGACGTGCGGCTTTCCGAGAGTCAGGAAATTGAAGTCGCCAGCACTCGCTGATGACACATAGTGCCACAGGCCACGAGATGGCGCTGGAACTCCCCATTCCGCCCACTTTGCTTCGAACCTATACTTGTTGATTGTCATAACGGCAAGTCAGAACCATAACTGGGGGGTTTACGATCATGAGGGACCCGTTTGTACCCTAGAATTCCCTTAAAGAGACCCCCCCCCCTCCCAAAAACAAAAGGGTACAAAAACAAGGGACCCCCCAAATAGTAGGATTCCATGAGAATAAGGACCCCTATAAGGTACCCCTAATTTTGGGTCATCCCCCCCCATTTTTTTCGAAACCCCCAAATGACTTGCGAAAAGGGCCGCCTCCTCCGCCACTTCCTGTCCCAGGTGCTTCCTGGACTCGGAGGGCTTTGAAGGCCGTTGTAAGAATGCAAAGAAGTATCATCTCCTACTACTGCTAGTACTGCTACTGCTACTCTGCTGCTGCTGCTTCTGCTACTACTGCTGCTGCTGCTGCTACTACTACTACTACTACTACTACTATACTGCTACTGCTACTGCTACTGCTACTGCTACTGCTACTGCTGCTGCTGCTGCTGCTGCTGCTACTGCTACTACTGCTACTACTGCTACTACTGCTACTACTGCTACTACTGCTACTGCTACCACTGCTACTACTGCTACTACTACTGCCACCACTGCTACTACTGCTACTGCGCCACTGCGGCTACTGCTACTACTACTTCTACTACTGCTACTAGTAAGCCAGTCATTTTGGAAGACTTTAGGGTAGAGCTTGTGCAGCTGCCATGGTCTTTACTGCAGGGGACTTTGAGTAGCAACAGTGATCGTCTACCAGGCATACTGCAACTCTGCCAGATCAACACCACACTTCTTCACAAGTGGCGGCTTTGCGGGCGAAGGCTCAAACTTGCGACCTCTTCAGCTGTGGGGAATCAAACATTAGACTGCAGCAATCAATCCTGATATCACAGGTTTAGCACCCCGTAGAGCACGTTTCGGCTGAGCTTGTTCGGATCAAAGGGTCGCAAAAAGCCGGGTCTCCGCATGTCAGAGCTGACGGTGTCGAGACATGGCAGCAAACCCCAGCGTGCCAAAACAGTCACTAGCAACCAAGTTGCCCCTTGGCAAATGTACTGCCACTTCCCTCAATGATGTTGACAAACAAAGAAGCACACTCGTCACATGCGTTCAGCAGCTTTCAAGAAGCCCTCGTCTCCTCTTCTTCTTTTTCAGGCCCTGCACAAGGGGAAGGTCCTGAAAATGCTCAGGATGGGCTTCGGAGCTTCGGGGCTGCCGACTTCGTGGCACATTCATCTTCGGCAGACCCCACATGTGTCAGAAGAGTCTGATAGGGGAAGGGGTAGGTTCTGCACGGCCATGGACGGCTGAAGTAGGCCCTAAACCCTAAACCTAAACCCTAAATCAGTGCTTCTGTGTCCTCCTTTGTGATCTCAGCTTCGGAGCCCATCTCACTTAGCGATTCCTGAGCACAGCTGCTGGTTTGATCTGCGTTTCCCACTGAGCTCCTTTGGTATTTCTCTTTTTCGGTATCGGTGCTTTTAACGATACACCCTTTTTTGGTTCGTTTTGGACGTGCGATCGCTGGAATGAGAACAGATCCTGCGCTCCTCTCACTCCTTCTCCAGTTGCAACAGGTTGTGGAGGCATTTAGAGTAGCATGCTGAGGCAAGCAGGTCAAAAGATGTCGGCGCCTTCTATCGTCTTGTACATGGCGCTGCTCTGCAAGGCGGCTGCAACTGCCTGAAAGCACTAGGGTCACTAGGGCCCTGGCCCCAGAGGGATCCACCTGCGCTGGCGGGGTTCAGAGGTGTTCCGGCCCCAGTCCATTCTGATTAGGTCTATACGTCTTGTGGACCGGTATCTCTGGACGTTAACTCTCAACTCACAAAAACTTTTCGCGTGCGCCCTCCTTGCAGCTCGCCTCGCTCATGGTCTCCCCTGCGGTCTCGATCTCACTCATCGAGTCCTTGGCGGTTTGAGGGAGAGAAATGGGGTCGGCTCGCGGTAGCGAACGACCGGGAAGTTGCTTTTTCGTTCCACGCTTTGTTGTTCGATGCAAGGCAAGCCGTCAAGTCGCGAAGTGCAGCTTCTGATGAAGAGGTTCAGGTTCACGTTCCGTAGGGAAACTCGTGCACCAGTCCACAACGGGCTTCCATCCGAAAACAGGAGTCTCACAAACCTAAGTCCGAAGATTGCGCGAGCTATTCAGCATCTTGCTGCCGGGTCGCACGAGTGCTCAGTGTCTCCCCAGCATCGGAGATGATCTGCGCAAAGGGCTCCCCTAAACCCTAAACCCTAAACCCTAAACCCTAAACCCGAAACCCTACTCGGAATTCATTGGCCAGTTGAATCGCTTCCACAGGAGCAGGAGCCCATGCAAGGCTTCCCACGCCCTCAAAGCCAAGGTCTTGTGGGTATTTCAGGTCTCTTGCTACGTCCCATTCCAACAGAACCCTCCGGCCGCCCTACTTGAGGTTCAGAAGGTCTTGTCATATTTGGAAGAAGTTCAGAGAACCAGGATCACTCGGGAAGAAAATCTCTGTCGAGTCCCCACTTTGGCTTCTTTGCGGGGGGGGGGGGGGAGAGAAATTCTTCTTCCCCCCCCCTCCCCCCCGCCCCAGAGAAAAAGCTCTCCCCAGCCAAGAGCCGCGTGGGATAGTGCTCCTTTCTCGCAACCCTGCGCGTTTCCTACAGGATGAAAGAACATCCAAGGCCAAGAGGTGCAAAAAGGGTTTTGCTTTCTGGCTTTTCGTTGAAAGTCCCCAGCGGTGCGAGAGATCACCGTTCACTCTGCTCGCACTACTGTGAAGTGAAAGGAGTGAAGGCAGTCTCGGCAGAGATGAGATAAGTGTGTCCCCAAAGTGGACGGCGTGCGGAGGAGGCGCTCGTTAATGACCAAAGAAGGGAAGAAGGGTGACGAAGTCAACATGCAGCTCATCTGTATTGCATCTATACCTGCATGCCTGAACCTCATTGTCGCAGGGCGCACCTCACTGCCGGTGATTTCCGAGTCGCTGATGCCACTAGCACCTGCAAGTGGCTGGGTAGCAGTGGCAATATCTTTCAAGCCGAAGTTGGACCAATAACTGCACGAGATGACGAATCCACGGCGCCACTCCCACGCCGCCTTCATCCTTAGAGCCCCCCCACCCCCCCCAAATAAGCAAAACTAAACCGTAGAACTGATACTCCTCCCACATGCAAGAGAACTAATCTAGCAAAGTCGGCAAACGGAAAGGAATTGAAGTGGTCTCAGGCAGAGAGAGTCTTGGGGAATTGTAGCATTCCACCGAAACTAAACAACGTCCTGCCTACCTCCCCGACAAAAGGCACCCCTGAGACCCTGAATCTTTCAAGCAGATTCCCAATCTCATATGCAGTTCAAGAACCGGTCCGCGGGGAGGGTCTTCTTAGTGAACTATAAATAGTACATGTATACGTATGAGTACAAACTAACTGATGTCCCGGCACTGGGATCGTCCCGATTATTGAAACCCCTGTGCCTGTGTCCGATGCGGCAGAACTTGCATTCTGCTCCCGCCACCTCAGAAGAACATGCCGGTGGGATGGGATCGATCCATCGACCCTGGAATTCCCAGGACTGAGTACATGTGATAAAGTACGTGTCAAGGGTATGCATCGGTACCAGTCAGATGCCGGCAGGGCTAGGATGTAAAGAGGCCAACCCCAAGATTTTCGTCGTCATGATTTATGATGAATATCCGTGCATTTGGGAGGCTCCTGACATTAGGGTCATGTTCGGGTGCCCAGTACAATACGGAGCTTTATATGTAGGCTACCCCAAGACTGACCAAAACTCGGAGAGCCCCCGAATCACTCACACACACGCACAGCTTATGTTGGATTGATATTGCAGTATGGAACTATAACTGCAATGACTGCGACTATTCCAATTATTGCTGCTTTAACTGCCTTACAATTCTTCCTACTCTTGGTATTTGGAACACACCAATGCTAAGGGAGGTTAGGTTTGAGCGACCGACTGTCTTGCACAGTGGCTTTCGGGGGGCCCGGGGGGGGGGGGGGACAATCCCAAGTTCGCAGAACCCAAAAGTCACGATACTCCCCCGTAGGGCCACAGAGAATACGACTCACACAACTTGTCGTGGCTTTCAAATCCCATAATCTCGCAAGCCCAGGCACTTTTTGAGGTTCACAGGCGCCCCTGGCGGGGCGGCCCTGCAGACAGACCGGTTTGACACTACGTAGTTCTTGCTATCATCTTCGTAAGCGCAAGTATGCACGAGCTGTGGGCTGGTATTCGGTGGACAGGTGATGCCCGTGTGCCTGTGTGGCAGGCACTGTGGTAATGCGTTTTTGCCAACGCCAACGGATGATGGCTCTTGCTCTTGTGATCGTGTGTCCCGATCCACAAAACCAGCGTGAGCATGAGCTGGAAGCTATGCTGCAGGTAAAGTTCAAGCAGCAGCAGGCTACAGAAGGCCCCATGGTCATGTCAAATAATCAGCCTGCTTGCTCCAACTCCTGAACCGCTGGGAGCTCTGAGCAAACTGACTACTATTTTGCAAAAGATGGATAAGTATTGAAAAAGTGCCACTCCCCCTGGCCTCCTCCAGACAGGGAGTGCAATGGAGTTTGTCGCCTTGCCATGGTGTTTTGGTCTGGCTCTTGAAATCCGACGGCAAATGGTCCCCGATGCAACCTCCTGGAGCCCCAAAAAAGCGGGAAACCACCTCAATAAGGGGGTCTCTGCCTAGCAAGGGTTTTGGGGTTTTGGGTTGGGATGCTCTCGTGCCCCCCACGATAATCCCTACTATGGAGTGTTAGTATAAGGGGGAAACATCCCAAGGTCAAGGGTTTTGTAACCTTTGCAAGTTTGGTCTCCTGCATGTCCCTGGACTGGTCAACAAAGCTTGCAGCTAGTACGGGGGCCCCCTGTTCAATGAACCCTACAGCTCGATCCTTCGATCCTTCACGACCGCCAGCAACAAAAACTATTTGTGCACAAGGCAAGAAGAGAAGCATAACACGCCCCCAGAGCCCCGAAAAGAGAGCCTTTTATATTTGAAGTGTGGGAAGATTATTGCAAAGCTCTTGTGCCAAAGTCGGGAGAAGGGTCTTTTTTGACTTTGGAGCAAGGAGGCCTGGATCGTGATCGCTTGGAGGAGCAGCTCGCGCCTCTTCACGGCGTGAGGAAAAAAGGGGGCTGTGGGGTGCCCGGAAGTGCCATTAGCCCATAATTGCGCCTCCCGAGCAGCTTGATGGATGCCGCCTGGTTGCGGCTTCGCGTGGTGGCAATTTTCTAGGGGGGACACTGCTCACTCTGCACTTCAACCTAGCAATCCAGAATTGCCACAATGCTGCTTCAAATGTGGCCATGGTCTGCATTCTGGAAGTCTCGCTGCAGGCATCCGGCTCAACCCCACTTATGCCTTGGAACCTGTATGCAAGAGTGCTGGAGTAACTGTCGCAGAGATTGCTGTGGGATGAGATGAGCAAAAGAACAGAAGTGATTTGGAAGGTTCATGCAAGCCGTGGGCTGCTTGATGCTTGCAAGCATATGTAGGAGTAGCTAGTTCTGCCGCTACCTACACCCAGATAAAAACCTCCTCAAGTGGAATTGCAAGGTCGCTCTTGGACTCTCAGCGCCCGGCAATCACGGCCGAGGCATTGGCAAAGAGTTGCTCCTCAGGGGCGTTTCCATCGTTTTGAGGTGCCTGCCTTCACCCTACATCCCAACCCCCTGCCAAGCCCGGCAAACACTGACTCAGATTTCCGGAAGAGCATCTCCCTCAACCCTCAACCCCAACCCTCAACCCTCAACCCTCAACCCTCAACCCTCAACCCTCAACCCTCAACCCTCAACCCTCAACCCTCAACCCTAAACCCTAAACCCAGCCCCCCACGTGAAATCCCCCCACCTCTGTCATCGAGCAGCGCCCGAAGCGGATGCCCACACAGCGGCCCTGGACGACACGGAACTTGGTTCCGGTCATGGCCTCCCAATGAGAACTCACCAGTGGGGCTCTATGTACGAGTCTGATGGGCTGTTCGGAAGTTTTAATAGGGAGCTGTTTAGGGTTCTTTAGGAAGTTTCTTGGGAAGTTTAGGGTTTTTGGGGTTGTATAACAGATGCGGGGGGGGAGGGGGGGGGAGGGAACTTTAGGTGGAGTGCCCTGACATTCCTGAGCGTGTATCAAGGCGCTCGACCACACTTTGAAACCGTCGTTGAGGTGATCCGAGTCTTCAACACTTCTTCAACACGCGGAACTGAGACAAAGCTCCCTTGCAGCCTGTGTAGTAGCTCTAGCTCCATAGAACCCAGAGGTGCAGAGCACTTAAAAGGCAGCAGCGGTTAGAGACATCTTTGGAAACAGAACGAGCAAAAGATATGTTTCCTCTGTGCAATTGCTGCCGATGATGTACGGGGAGAGGAATCTCGTAGAGCAGCTGAAAGCGGTTTTGTAGATGCAGGCTTAAGTTGATGAGATTCGTGAATTGCGGTTGATGCTGCGGGCGTACTTGCTGCATGGGTCTTCCCTGTGTGGTTGCACGGTGCACCCTGATTGCTAATTCCGAGGGCTGTTCCCCTGGTCAACATAACAGCAGATCGGGAGACAGTCCAGGGCAGCGCAGGGCAGTGCAGGGCCTTGCGGACCTCCTGGGCCGGGTCCTCTCCGTTCTCCTTCCTCAGCTGCATCGGTTGGCAAAGGCTTGGGCGTGGTAGTTGGTACTCTGAGTCATCTGAGTCTGCTTTAAGGGGGGGGGTTTCTTGTTTGCCAGAAGTCAGAAAGCCCTCGCGGTGTGTGCAACTCTGAAACCTGTTAACTCAAACTGCTATCATGCTGGCGTGCCCGCTCTGCGGAAGGGATGCTTAGGTTGAAGACAGAAGTATCTGCCCATGCTTCAACTGTCCGAGATCTGCATGGGATGTTGCCAGCGCTTTTTTGTCTGGTGTGCTGCTTGACTTGCCACAAAAAGGCCATAGCAGAAGTGATCAACCGCTGATCCCAGTTCTTGCTCAGAAGGTGCGGGGGGGGGGGGGGGGGGTCTGGAGCATGCCCCATGTGCTTAAGAACCCCCCCAAAAAGGTAATAATCCCCATATTACCCTAAGGAAGACTATTGTGTATTTTTTGGGGGAGTTCCCAAGCAGTTCGTAGAGAGGTTGACCCAAGTGGCAGCTGGATGGGCACCGGGGCCTTCAGCTTCTGCTTGTAGAAGACATCTCAGCGCGACAGGACAGCGCGATCAAGCGCCCTACATCATCGGCTGCGGAGGAGTCCCGGAGGGGTGATGATGTGAGAGCAGAGGTTTCTCATGTCATGGGTTCCGGACTATGGCTTCAGGGTGCTGAGGCCCTATGGGTTTCAGCTCCTTTTTGGCTGCAGCTTTCCGGGGGCAGTTAAAGATTCGCTGTGCAAGGAAGGGTTCTCTTGTGCCTTTGCATACTGGAGTAGCGGCACACGGCTTGCAGGTTGGAAGTCTCAGGGGACGACTTCCCAAGATCTGGGGCATCATCTCGACGACCTGAGTTGGGCTTTCAAGAGGCAAATTGTTCTTATTTCCCCAACCCTAGACCCTAGACCCTCTAGACCCTAGACCCTATATAGACCCTAGACCCTAGACCCTAGACCCTAGACCCTAGACCCTAAACCCCAAACCCTAAACCCTAAACCCTAAACCCTAAACCCTGAACCCCTAAACCCTAAACCCTAAACCCTAAACCCTGAACCCCAAACTCCCTGAACCCTGAAACTGGGGGTGCGTTAGCCACTGCCATCTGTCTTATCACAGGTGGACGACGCATGTCAGGGGCTCCACGAGTCCAAAAGGGTGGTGGCAGCTTTTCTACAGGGTTTAGGATTTAGGGTTCAGGCTTTAGGGTCTAGGGTTTCAGGTTTAGGGTTTAGGGTTTGGGTTGTGGGTTGGGATTTAGGGTTTAGGGTTTAGGGTTTAGGGTTTAGGGTTTGGGGTTTAGGGTTTAGGGGGTTTAGGGTTAGGGTTGAAGTCTCCTGCTTGCGCAAACTTCATGGGTTCCCCTACTACCCCCCTCTATACTACCCTCCCTAGGTTCCCCCAGATTTAAAGCTCTTTAGGGACAATTAAGCCTAATTAAGGTTATCGCCTGCATGCGCGAACTTGCGCAAGCCCGTGCCCGACGCCCAACATGTTTCCGGAAGCCTCTGAGTATTGATATGTATTGATGCCCACTTCCCTTCCTTCAACCTTGTGTTTTTAGTTTTAAACTAACCCTCAGCACAGGGCCTGAAAACCTCAACTTACCCCCCCCCCCCTCGGAAAAAAAAGAAACGCAAACAAGAAATCAAAAATGACCATCAAAAAAACAGGTCTCCCCACACGCTTGTCGCAGAGGAAGAGGTCGAAGGCATCTGCCAGGGTTCGCTTCTGGGCCAGGTCTTTGTACTTCCTCGGTCTGTGTGCGCACTTGAGGGGTCGAACGCCAACACTACATTTTAGATACATGTATGTGTGTATGTGTGTATGTACTGTAATGTAATGGAATGTAATGTAATGTAACGTAATGTAACGTAATGTATATGTAAATATGTGTATATATATATATGTATTATAATGCCTACACTAGATTTGAGGCTCCAACCTTCGGAGCTTCTCCACTCCAATGACCTGCGCTGTCGGAACTCGGCTGGTGCACATCGCTTCTCACCACGAGGAGAGCCACGAATGAAGTGACCCCCCGCAAAAAAAATGAAAAAATTCAAAACACAAAAAAAGAAGACAAACATGCAGCTTCCACACTTCTCAAGTACCCAACTCCCTTTTTTTGTCAAACAGAGGCCTGGGGTTTATCGTGATTTGTAGGGGTTTCAGGGCTTCACGGACTCGCTACACATTGCGAAGCTTAATGCGGGTTCCAGGCCTTGGTCAGACCCGGAACTTTGTGCTTCTGCAACAGCAGCTCCTGCGGAGTGGAGGAGCTTCCATGGTGTTTCTAGGATGGCGCCTAAGCAACCCCTCCGAAAAACTACTGAAACCCAAGAAGGAGATATACAAGCAAAATATCCCATAGCCTTTATCTCTCCAGAGAGAGAGAGAGAGACGAGGGACAAAGGGGAGTCTCAAGATCTGAAGGCGAACGTGCAAAGCTTGGTGTTACCTGGTTGAATATTCTGAGTTGAGCCTTTGCTCTGTATTTCTGTTGTCAAGTTGTTGTGCTTGTTTTCCGCTAAACAATTACTACGATTGTTACCATGGCTGTTGCAAGGGGGTGTAGGGCTGCATCTAGTTCAGGTCTCAGAGCG
This sequence comes from Symbiodinium natans, assembly GCA_905221605.1. Taxonomy (NCBI): domain Eukaryota; class Dinophyceae; order Suessiales; family Symbiodiniaceae; genus Symbiodinium; species Symbiodinium natans. Next base: position 705,901 of record CAJNDS010001180.1, on the reverse strand, counting down.
AGTGCCAAGTCCGGGTAAGAGCGCACTAAATGGGATCCTCACTGCACGCTTTGCTGCGCTCAAGGGATTGGAAACCTGCAGGACTTGAGACGTCTACTTGAGTCAATGTGCTCTCTCTGTCGTTTTTTAACACTGCGCCGAGCGGAAGATGCCTCCTGGAACCGGTGAGACAAGTCGTTTCTTTCTCAGGGCTTCACACCTCCCGAAGCTTGCAACTCTCAGAAGTCGTCCCCGCAGCACCCTCCCCGCGCAGCCTCGGCGTGGGTGGTGGGCCCCATTTAGGAGTTCAGGCTTTGGGGCTTCAAGGCGCAGGGTTGTGGATACAGGGTTCCCCCGAAGACCTTCAGACTGAAAGGATGTAAACATACGTAAACATGCCAACAGATGACGACTGCGACGTTGTCGCTGCTGAGCCCGAATCCCTACCCCGTTCGAACATAGGTCATGCTTGGAGAGCCAAGAGGTAAGTAGGCTTTGGGCATTTAGGCTATTCAGGCTTTGAGCTTAGAGACTTCTAAGGCTATTTTTCTGGAGGGCGACGGTAGCCGGTCTGTTTTTTCCTTTTGAACGGCAGCAGAGCCTAAGAGTCTAGGAATTTCAGGCGCCGACCCCGGGTCGGAGTTTTCTCATCGGCGAGAGCCGTGTGACAGCGCTTACACTGTACTTTTTGACTGTAAGGTATCCCTTACGGTATAAAGGTTAACGGGCCCTGGTGATTCGGGACGAAGCTTCGCCCGCCCGAGCTTCGGGACGCATGTGGGCTAAGGATGGTTTTTGTTAAATGCAACACCGACATTACTTCAGGGCTCATCCCATCCACGCCTCCGACCCCAAGCAGCGCCGACAGTTGCGACCGGCCCAAGACTGAAAGTGGTTACATCGGGACTTGTACCACTTGTGTCTGCAAGGGTTATTTAAGTTATTTATGTGAGGTTCGTGAAAATTGGGACTGACCGTCGCAACTGCAATTTCTGCATTCGGCAATCCTACGTCCTTCGTGCCGCATGACGAAAGGAGTTGTTGGAGGCATCGCAGCGTATGCTCCAGACCGCACTTACCGATGGGCTCCCCTCAACAAAATGGAGCGACTTTAACTTTCAGCAAGGCTGCAAGGCTGCGCCTTCTCAACATCCGCGCTTCAAAAGAAAAGCCTCTCCCAAGAACCTCCCAAAAATGAAATCTTGGCTCGAGCCTGACACCTCAGCATTGCGCCTTACAAGAAAAAGCGGGTTTTGAACACTCCGTACGTCGTTCAAGTGTTTAAGCCGTTTCTCGCTCCAACTCCTGCACCGTGCATGTGCCGGCTCACGGCATAGCTCAGGGTGCGGAGTTCCCGCTGCTTCTCGACCGCTCCAAGGCCATCTCCTCAGCGCACAGTAATAATAACAATGAGAATGATAATAACAATGATAAGGATAATCATAGTAATAGTAATAGTAATAGTAATAGTAATAGTAATAGTACTAGTAATAGTCATAAGAATACTAAGAATAGTATAATAATGATAATGATGATAACAATAACATAGATGCAAAGTCTCTCAGAGGAGTCTCGCGAGCAGTGCAGCCGGGGCTCCACCAGTTCGCGGAACTGCTGCTCCGTGCCTGAAAACCTTGGCCCCGAGAAGCTTCCATCTTTCTGGCATTCTCGTCAGGATACCCTCTAAGCGGAGTGGCCGAGGCTTTAATGAAAGCAGGGACTGCTTCGTGCTGACTGTGCAAGCCAAATGGCATCTGGTAAAACGGCATCTCATCATCCCCCAAAAGCGATGCGCACCCCCCTCTCCCCCTCCCCAACCTGGTACCCTTCATCTTCTAAGGCTAATAAACCCTCAACCCTCAACCCTAAATCTGAAACCCTAAACCTTAAACCCTAAACCCGAATTCTAAACGGAAGGCCCCCAACACAGAAGGAGGCCATTTCTAAAGAAAAGGCAGCGCCAGGTGGCGCTTCGAAGTAGTGCTGGATCCCCCGCAGCACGTCGTCCCTTGGGCTCCGAAGGCTTTTGCGTTGGGTGTATGGAGTTTTGGGATTTAGGGATTGGGGTTTGGGGTTTAGGGTTTAGGGTTTGGGCATTGGGGTTTAGGGTTGGGGGTGCTCTGGGGGAGTTAGGGGTTTGGGGATCTTTTGAGCCGGTTTAAAATCGGAGAGCCCGTTGCGCGTCTGTCTCAAAGACCCTTTGCACTCGCATACGAGACCCCGCGACTCGGTCGTTGTAGCGCGTAGCGGGGGATTCCCATGACATAATAGGGGACCCCAAGTACGTATACACCCCCAAATCGTCAGCTCCCCTTATAATAATAAGGGCCCCAAAAAGGTCCCCGAATATCTCGTAAGCCCCCATACGACCTTGCGTGGAGCTTTCTAAAATACTCTGTGAATTCACACCGAGCGGCTCAGAAAGCTTGTCCTCAGACAGGGCGTCTGGGAAACCAGCTACCGGAGAGCTACGAGTTGGATGTGCGCGGTACAGCGCGTGGGGGTTATTCACTTTGGAGGGTTTCAGATGAAGGAGCCCTATTGCGCAAGGTGAGAGTTAGAAGAACGCCCGCAGACTCTGCTAAAGCCTTAAACCCTAAACCCTAAACCGGAGTGTTCAAGGTCCTTGTCCGCTTTGGGGGGTCTGCTTTCAAACGAGTCTAGCTATTGACATGCCTAGCACTCAAGAAATCCCACAATGCGAGCTGCCAATGGCCACGGCCTGAGTTCTGAAACCTGGTTCAAAAGCTAGGAAGCCCCTGTAGCCATCTTCTAACTGCCAAGGGTGCTCTTCTTTTGGTGCTGGTTTCCGAAGCCCTAAACCCTAAACCCTGAAACCCTGAAACCCTGAGCCCGAAACCCTGGAAATCCTAAACCCCGAACCAAAATCCAAAGAAGGGCCAATGGGGGCACCACTGGGCTTCCCGGAACAACCCAGCGCCAGGCTTCTGGAGGACGTTGCGGATCTCAGATTTAGGTGGGGGTTCGGGGTTTGTAGGGATGATCAGGGTCTGGAGGGAGAATTGAGCGCCAAATGAAGGAGACGCATGCGGGTACATATTGGGTTTGGCAGAGTTGTCGCGGAGAGTGTTCTGGGTCTGAACAGCGGACAAGGGGCATGTTCAACACGGGCGAGTGGAGGGGCTGACTCAGGATAGGATGGGGTTTGGCTGTGAGGAAGTAGCAAAGTGATCCTAGCGCAAGTTGAGCTCCATCTCAAGAAAGAAACACAAACAACCCCTAGGCCTACAGACCCCTCATCTCTTGCCGTAGGCCAGGCAGGTCCCTTCATCAACCCTGTTTTAAGCGAAGGGTACCCATACAGGACCATGTCTCGATCTCCACACAGGAGCCCAACATACTTTGGCCACCAGGGTTTAGGGTTTAGGGTTTAGGGTTGGGTTCGGCCGGTCCAGAATCCCAGTCAATTTTAGCATTTACCGGGTGCTTCTTTTTGTGGGTCTGCTGGTGGTGACTGTTAGTCACATAGCAGCAGAAATAGCACCAGAAATAGCACAAACAATAGCACAAAAAATAGCACCAGCAATAGCGCCAGGAATAGCACAAAAAATAGCACCAGAAATAGCACAAACAATAGCACCAGAAATAGCACCAGGAATCCCAGTCAATTTTAGCAGCTTAGCATTTACCGGGTGCTGTTTTTTGTGGGTCTGCTGATGGTGATTGTTAGTCACATAGCACCAGCAACAGCACCAGAAATAGCACCAGAAATAGCACAAACAATAGCACAAAAAATAGCACCAGAAATAGCACAAACAATAGCACAAAAAATAGCACCAGAAATAGCACCAGGAATAGCACAAAAAAATGCACCAGAAATAGCACCAGAAATAGCACCAGGAATAGCACCAGGAATAGCAGGAATCTCAGTCAATTTTTTGGCATTTACCGGGTGCTTTTATTTGTGGGTCTGCTGGTGGTGACTGTTTGTGTGGACCGGCCGAACCCAAGTTTAGGGTTTAGGGTTTAGGGTTTAGGGTTTAGGGTTTAGGGTTTAGGGCAGTCTTGAAGTGAACCATGTCGCAGCCAAGCTGCTGGAGAGGCTGAGCACATTCTTGAGCACTGTCTCCGAAACTCCTGCGCTTTTTGGCTCAGGCTACAGTGACTGTGCAGGGTGCCCACCCAACAACCCCAAACCCTAAACCCTAAACCCTAAGTCAGGCGGGTGATCCTCCTGTCCATACTCTCAGTCTGAAGCCCAAGCTCCTCAACGGTACTTGGCTCTTCTGCTGTTCCCCAATGTTCACGATGACTCAACCCCAAGCCCAAAAAAAACCCTAAACTCAAACTCTCGGAACCTCAAACACTTGAAGCTTGAGCCCTCAACCCTCCCTCCCCAAATCTGCAAGTCCCCATGATCCCGGAAGAACCTGGTCGTGGCTGCGCTGACTTCGGTGCCGCCCTTCCCGCGGTCTCATTGTCGGAGCTTGTGCCTGGTAAGGGTTTTGATCTTGTTTGGGGGCGGGGGGGGGGCGGGGCGGGTAGGTGCTTTCGGGTTTGGGAGGGTTTAGGGTTCTGCAGGCTTCCCCGGAGGCTTCCCCACCTATAAAGCACCCAGTCAAGCACCTGCACACACTCCCAAAGACACCACCAACTCAAGACTACTGAGTCCTAAACCCTGCAGCAAAAGCAACTTTTAGGGTTCAGAGTTAGGGTTAGAGTTCAAGGTTGAGGGCTTAAACGTTGAACATGCCCCTGAAGTTAGGAAATTGATGCTGTAGCATTGTCTGGAGTTGGGACAATCCTTATCAGAGGGGGTACTCTGTTGGGGATACTCCAGCTCCACCTGGGTGGGACACTCCTGTCAGATCCCGATAAGCCCACACAAACACCCGAGAACTTCCCTCTGAATCTCTCCGAAGTCCCCTTATTGCAGCCATGGGAGCGTGTGCTCGGAAGACCCGGTGGCCTTGAAAGCAAGGAAAAAAAAACAAACGCTGAATCGCTTTGTAAGCGCTTTGGGGTTCAGTGCCTTGTGGAGGGAGGGATGTAAACAGCACAGAAGCCTCGGAGATGCACGAACCTGCATTCGCGAGGTGCCATTCCACAGGCCGGGGCCTAATGGAGGCCTGCGGTTTGAAGGCGTCAGGCAAACTGCGGCATGGAAATGTAGCCTACAGCTCCCATGGTAGCGGGGGGGGGGGGGGGGGGGTGCATCGAAGTGGGATTGAGAGGCAGACTTCTTTGCAGATGTTGTTGTTCTTGACTGGGTTGGTCAGAGTTTCTGAGCTGAAAGGGCAGCTGGTGACTGTTTGATCTGAGTGCGGAGCGAGCATTCGTTACATGTCTAGAGTCGGTAAGAGAGCAGCAGTGTGTTTCACATCCGGTGTGCCCCAGATTATTCTGTTCCCCTCCCTCCACTCCCTCAGAAAATGCTGGGGGGGGGGGGGGGGTGGGGGGGTTGAGGTCTTCGTTGCGACCTTGTAACAGGGCCAGCTAGTCGCAGGCCATATGCTGCTTGGCGTAGCTTTTCAATGAGCTGGAGGGCCTGTGTGTTCCCTTGGGTCGTCTTTTCCCCTAACTACCGATGTGACAAGACCTCAGTGCAGTGCACACCGAGTTGAGAAAATGAACGTGGCACGTCTGCTTGCTTTAGGTCTGCGTTAGGATCCCAGGGCCTGTTGAGGCCGTGCGTAACAGGAGCGTCGTGAACAAGAAGACTCACAGTCACAAGCAGCTATGCCCCAACGATTCAATTCAAACATGCCCAACAACAACGACAAACTCGCAAACCATTTTCAAGGACCTTCCGAAAACTCAAGACACGACCCCCGCAGCCCTCGGCCAAGTGCCCTTTCAATCAAAGGGGCGCGGCGGCCATCATCGGGAGCAAACACTCTCCTCTGACCCAGCCGCCAGGCAGTTCGACGGGCTCATCGGCCTCTCTGAGGTTGTGGGGTCTTCTTCCCTGATTGGATTCTTCTGAGGTCTACTTGCGGTTGTGGGTACAAAAACCCACCCCGGTTTGACCCCCACTTTTCGTCGAACTAAGGGAAGTTTAATGAAGTTTACCCCGGGTGTTGCCCCCAGCTTTCTGAGAGGGGAGGTTCAAGAAAAGTTACGTACAAGTTGCCCACATCAGTGGCCATTCCCAGGAGCTTCAGCAGAGTCTTGAAAAGCTGAGAAAATTCCAGAGAGTTTGAGGCTCGCAGGAGCCCTAAACCCTGCAGACTACAAGACAAGCACCCGAACGTCCGGGGCAAAGCGCGGGGACTTTTGGCGAAGACAAGGACCCATGTGCACTTTTTGGGTGCTCGTGCAGCGGGGGGGCATCACTTGCAAGGGAACCGAAGAGGCCCAGAAAACATGATGACCGAGCAGCCGATGACGGGTGGATATAACTGGAACATAGTGGAACCAGCCCTCAAGGCAACAGGAACCACCTTTCAGGAACCGACCAGAACGTAACAAGAACGAGGGGGCACATGGAAGAGGAACTGGGGAGGCCTCTCACCACAATTCCTGAAACAGCCTGGGCCTGGCTCCTGAAACAGTTTAACTTTAACAGCCATTTCCTGAAGTTGCCGAGACAATCCTCCCTGGTGTTTCGGTTGCAGCGCTTACTCAGTTTACTCCCCGCCTTGGCCTTCTCAACCTTCTCAGCCTTCTCAGCCTTCTCCAGACCCGGTGGCGGCGGCGGCGCCTTTGAAAGGCTCCAGGGAAATCATGAGTCTCAAGGTCTTTTTTACATTTTTGTGCACAGGATGCCTGAGGCTCTCACTCTTTGCCGAGCGAATCAAATTTGCGAGCTGCTCTCACCCCCTGAAAGGCGCAACAGAGGCGCCTGCTGCGGGGGCCCCGCGCGCTGAGGTGCAGGTTTCGGCGGCGGGGGCATCTTCATCTTCGGGGGCGCAGCCGGGGGTGCGGCATCTCGAGCTGGTTCCTTGCGTTTTTTGGAGTGAGTCCAGTGAGTCAGTTTCAGGGCAGGTCGTGGAGATCTGGGAAAGCTGGGAGCTACGCATCGCAGGGATGACAGGAGCTTTCGTTGCTGCAGAGGGTTTTGGAGAAGCCGTCGTTTAAAGGGTACTTCAGGGGGTCTCATGTAGATGAGCCACTGATCAGCCCTTGAAGCAGGACTTGTTCGTGTCAGCACGTTGCCAGGGGATCAGAATGACAAAGCGAACGCGCATCATGTGTTCCATGTTTGAGTGGGCATGCGGATTCCGGAATGCTCCGGGTAGCTTCGGGAAGCGCCTCTCAGGGAAGGTCCGCAAACCCATGGCAGACCCATGCCATCCCACAGTGCTAAATGGGCATTTTTCCCCCACATGCGGCGGCGGGGAGGGTCCAACAAATTCCCCACCGAATTTTCGAGCGAACTTCTCCTTGTTCAATCCCAATCTGAGGCGCGGGGTTTGGCCGCGAGGGTGCGAGCGCTGTGCTGGACCTTCGCTTCAGGGGAGCTTGTTGGGGGTCGTGTCTTGGGGTTTAGGGTTGGGATGGGTGGGTTTCGGGTCTAATTCTTTCGTGTTCGGCTGCTGGCGCTGCTGCTGGCGCTGGCTGCAGTCAGACTTAGGAGGTTTGGAGGTCCTGTGCTGTCACCTACAGCTTTGAGCATTCAGCATAGCAGGAGTTTAGGATTGCGCTTTTTTTCGACAAGAGAGTCCACTCAAAGTCGATGACTCTGAATGTGGGATACCAGGCATCATCGTTCGGGGCTCTCTTGAAGAACTGTAGCAGCAGTAAGGCCCAAATCCTGCAAAGTACCTCAACTGCTTAAAGCTGTAGACCGACTACACTATATCAAACCTCTCAAGACGAACATCGTACAAGGCCGTAGATGAAGAGCCCGAGCAACTTTTCCACGCCGCGCTCCTTCGTTGGTGGTGGCCTGGAAGCACGAAATACTGGGACGGGGATCCTCTTGCAGTGTTTGAATGGGCTTTTGAGGAGTGGCGTCTAGGTGATGTTTTTACTGTATAGATATCTCCTGGGCAGCCCCCTTTAGTGAGCTTTGGCGGCTTGGGCATGGGGCGCGCAGTGTCAGAACCGAAGGTGACTTCCGGCGCTCAAGCCCCAAATGTGAAACCCAACAGGCTCGAAACCCAACATGCTCGATGCTGCAAGTGCTGCAAAGCGTCGGTGGGGTTTTCACCGCGATTTTGGGGGCCGCCGTGCCAGTGACGGTGGCCCCTTGCTCCTGGCGTGCAGGGACGGGGAATCCGAACGCATGGTCCCTCATTGCTTGCGGTCGACGCCTACGCTGGCACATAGGAATTGTGATTGGGATGTTCCCCCTTATACTAACAGTCCTTAATAGGGATTTTAGTACCCCCCCCCCCCCCCTAATAATCCCTATTAATAAGGAGCTGTTAGTATGAAGGGGGGAACCTCCCCCAAGATTCTAAGGGGATACTATTAGTACCCCCCCATCACAATCCCCTTTAAGGAGCTGTTAGTATAAAGGGGGAACATCCCTCAAGATTCTAAGGGTTTTTGAACCCCCTATTATAATCCCAATCAGTATAATGGGGAACCTCCCCCCAAGATGCTAAGGGGGGATGTCCCTAAACCCTAAACAAACCCTAAACCCTATACCCCAAACCCTAAACCCAATTCCTAACTCCCTAAAGCAAGATTCTAAGGGGGGATACTGGGCCCTGTCAGAGCTGAGCTCGCCTTCGCCGGGGGCATCTTGCCTCGGTCGCGTGTCGGGCTTAGGGCTTAGGGCTTAGGGCTTAGGGCTTTGGGTTTGGGGTTTAGGGTTTGGGGTTTAGGGTTTCGGGTTTAGGGTTGAAGGTTTAGGCTCGGAAGCATAAGAACAAGCTACAAACAAGCACAAAAGGAGCCGGAAGCATTAACAAAACTATAAGATGCTATAGCAACATAAAAATGGAGCCAGCGGAGCCCCTTTAAAACGGAGCTACTGGGGTCCTGGTTTCGGGCTTGGGCTCCTCCGCCAAAGCGTTGCAGCTGAACGTAAAAGACTTTAAAAGACCCCCCAAACACTGCTCTGGCCAGGAGTCATGGGGGATCCCGTAGGGGAGGATGCTCGAGATCCGCAGTCTGCCAGGCGTGCTTCGGAGCTGCCTTTGGGGCTTGCTTCCTTGGCTGGAGAGCTCTCAGAGCTTAAGAGACTTCTCCTTCTTCGTGTCTCTCTCTTCGTGTGCTCTCGGGTGCACGCGCGAGTGCGCCACTGAGACCCCAAAGCCCTTTCTAGGCTGTAAAAAGGAGCTACTGCTTCCGGCGTCGGCAGCGGCACGACATCGACGCCCGATGGATGCAGAGGTGGGGGGCACTTCACCTTTGCTTGGCTCGTGGCTTTGTTGCGGTTTGAGGGCTTGGGCTTGCGGGATTGGGCTCGCATCGTGCACTTGCTTCGCTTCCCGCCTCCAAACTTCCGAACCCTCTGAAGCCTGTACCCCTCCAAATCCGGAGCCCGAAACCTTAAACCCAAACTCAAAACCCTTTAAACCCATAAGCCCTAAAAGCCCTAAAAAGCCCTAAAAAGCCCCCAAAAAGCCCTCAGAGGCCCCTAACTCAAACCTCGGAGGCCGCGCCGAAGGGCCAGTCCAGGAGCCGGGGCTGCCGGTGGAGCCTTCTGGGCCTCGCAAACCGCTCCCGGCGCCTCCTGTGCAGCAGGGCATATAAAGGTCCGGGAGATTGTGTTAGGGATTAGGGTTCTAGATATATCTGTACATGTATATATATATATATATACGTGCATGTATATGTGTAATGTTGGACTCGCTTTCGTGCGCAGGGTCCCTCCCCCCCAAAACAATTTTCGGGTTTTCAGGGATCCTGAATAATGTGGGGTCTGGGACGGGGGCTGGGGGTAGGGCGGCTAGGGGTCGAGGGTTGAGGGGAAGCCTCGAAGCTTGAGGGTCTAAGCTTTCCAGGCTTCGTAGCTCCCTGGCCAGGGGGCTGCGGATTAACGCGGGTAACCGAAACAATTACTATAAAAGCGAATCAGGGCAGCTCGTGGGCTACTCCCTTGGAAAATTGTTTTTAAGAGGAATTAAAAAAAGCTGGACACCAAAAATCCGGAGTTCTTATTCAAAACTTTTTTAGTTTTTCGCTCCCCGGCCCCCCGCCCTTCATCCCCGGCCCGGCAACATCGCATAATCGAGGGCCACCCTCATCACAAGGGGGGTCCCCTATAAGATTTCCGGAAAAGCGCATAATCGTGCCCCTTTTCACTAAAACGGCTGCAACATTGTACATATATGCATGGATACTACATATATATATATATACATACATACGTACGGATATATCGAGAATTGCATGTAAGCATAGCTGTAGGTATGGTGCCCCAAAGGCCGCTCTGAACATTCTTGAAGAGCCAATGTCGGTCCAAGGGGGTGCAAGGGGTCATCCCAACCCCCCCCCCCCCCCCCCCTTCCCGGGTTTGAAGGGCTTTTGGAATCCTTCAGGACCCACATGCGGGGCCTGAGTGATTTTTTGGAATCCTTCAGGGCCCACATGCGGTGGCTGAATGATTTTTTGGAATCCTTCACGGCCCACATGCTGGGGCTGAGTGATTTTTTGGAATCCTTCAGGGCCCACATGCGGTGGCTGATGATGTTTTGGAGTCCTTCAGGGCCCACATGCGGGGGCTGAATGATGTCTTGGAATCCCACATGGGGGGGCTGAATGGGGGGCTGAGTGATTTTTTGGTGTCCTTCAGGCCCCACATGCAGGGGCTGAGTGATTTCTTGGAATCCTTCAGGGCCTACATGCGGGGCCTGAATGACTTCGTGGAATCCTTCAGGGCCCACATGCGGGGGCTGAATGAAATTTTGGAATCCTTCAGGGCCCACATGCGGGGCCTGAATGATTTCTTGGAATCCTTCAGGGATCACATGCGGGGGTTCAATGACTTTTTGGAGTCCTTCAGAGCCCACATACGGGGCCTGAATGACTTTTTGGAATCCTTCAGGGCCCACATGCGGGGGCTGAATGACTTTTTGGAATCCTTCAGGGCCCACATGCTGGGGCTGAATGATTTTTTCCACATGCGGGGGCTGAATGATTTTTGCAATCCTTCAGCACCCACATGGGGGGCCTGAATGACTTCGGATAATTCAGGGCCCACATGCGGGGGCTGAATGATTTTTTGAATCCTTCAGGGCCCACATGCGGGGGCTGAGCGACTTTTTGGTGTCCTTCAGGCCCCACATGCGGGGCCTGAATGATGTTTTGGAATCCTTCAGTGCCCGCATGCGGGGGCTGAATGACATTTTGGAATATGCGGGGCCTGAATGATTTTTTGGAATCCTTCAAGGCCCCCATGCGGGGGCTGAATGATTTGTTGGAATCCTTCAGGGGCCACATGCGAGGCCTGAATGATTTTTTGGAATCCTTCAGGGCCCACATGAGGGGCTGAAGTCAGGGCCCACATGCGGGGCCTGAAGGATTGTTTTTTTTACCCCAGGGCCCATATGCAGGGCCTGAAGCATGTTTTGCAATCCTTCAGGGCCCGCATGCGGGGCCTCAAGGATTTTCTCCCTCACACCCCTCCCCCGTCCCAGTACGATTTGTTGCGGGCAAGGCTGGGTTAGTCAAACGGAACATGCTGGCGCCTTCTTCATCTCGGCCCAAGGACAGGGAGCCAGGGCCTCCGTTCAGCGGGTTCTGCATGGTGTTGGAATGGGATTCTGAGGGTTTGTAGGGTTGAGAGGGTTTGTTTTGAAGGGGGTTTGCAGGGTTTGGTGGGTAGGGTTTAGTAGGGTTTTGGGGGGAGGGTCTAGTCGGTTTAACCCCAAACCCTAAACCCTAAACCCTAAACCCTAAACCCTAAACCCCAAACCCTAAACCCTAAACCCTAAGGGTCGGAAGGAGGCGGCTCCAAGACCTATAGCTTGCCGACATGCTCCCAAACGCGCTTGATCCCCATGATGCGAACAAGGGAACAGGAAGAGAACTTTCCCTAAAAAGCAAGGGGTTTAGGGTTTAGGGTTTAGGTTTTAGGGTTTAGGGTTTAGAGTTTAGGGCTTAGGGCTTAGGGCTTAGGGCTTAGGGTTTAGGGCTTAGGGTTGACGGAAGAACTTTCCCACTGATGCGCCTGCTTTTTTGTGCTCTGGTGTGCCTTGCATCGTGCACACTCCCGGGGCCTTCTTCAGGGGAGCGGCGAAGCCCGCGCCCGCGGGCGCGCTCGATTTCGGGGGCGGCTTCGGCCTCCTTGGGAATGCTACGCATGGGGGACGAGGGAGGAATAAGAGAGAACACAGCTCCCTCAAGAGTTTGAGTATTGGGGCAAGCCCTGAACCCCAAACCCAAAACCCTATAAACCCTAAACCCCAAACCCGAAACAGGTTGCTGGCCTCAACACGTATATAAAGCACACACATGGGCGGAAATATGTTTTGCTAGATCGGCTCAAGCGGCACGGGCGGAGCTGCTTTCGAGCCAGGAAGCGCCCACGAGGCGGCCTTTGCCAGGGCTCTTTTGTAGGGTTTGGGGTTTAGGGTTTAGGGTTCAGGGTTCAGGGTGTACTACTCTAAAATAATCGCTCTGGGTGCTCTCAGCAGTTCAAAGACAAAGAAGTAGATGCTGGGGTTGTTGAAAAAACCAAGGGCCGTTTGGTGGCCCTTTCAACGTTGATAAAGTTATAAGGTTCTTAAGGCTTTAGGGTTCATGGTTTGCGTTTAGGGTTTAGGGAGAGGGGTTTGGGGTGGTATACCCAGGGAACCTTAGGGAAGATTAGGGAGCCTTAGGGAGTAGGGAGCATCGGGCAGCCTTGGGTTACATGCCCCCCCTCCCTTTAAGAACCCTGTCATAAAGGCTTGAGAATTCAGATGCAGACTCAGCCACCTCGCCAGGGCGATCCCGCCATGCTTTGGCCTGGAGAGTAGGTGTCAAAATGCTCCGAGGGACACTTTAAAAAGCCACTGCCGACATCACCCAAGGTGATTTTGAGCCCCTGGAGCTCGCATTTCCTGCAAAAAAGACAGAAAAAAAAAAGGAGCCCCCGAAGACCAACCCATGACACCTCCGCCCTCCAAAACCCCAAAAAGGGCACAACGCGCACCGCCCCCGCCTCGGGCGGGACTTTTGTCTCCTCTCCAGGCAGTGGTGTAGCTAGACAGATATGTATTTCTCATGTGACGTTCAAAGAGCCATATTATGTACTATTGCATAATAAAAGTATGCCGTAAATGAAATTATGTAGGGCTTGGGAATTTTGCAGGGCACCTATATGCTTAAAAAATGCGTGACAAGGCGCGGCGGGGAGGCGCTGCCGGCGAGGATAGGTCAAGTGCACCATGGCGCAGTGCGCGCCGTGAGCGTAGTCGCACCGGGTGGCGGAGCAAAGGCCTGCGTTAGGGTTTAGGGTTTAGGGTTTAGGGTTTGGGGTTTAGGGTTTAGGGTTTAGGGTTTGGGGTTGGGGGTGTAGGGTGTCTATTTCTAGGATGATGCGGAGCCACGCGGCTTCTTCTCAACATGGTCATATTCGGTACAACTGGTGGCAAGCAGAATTTAAACAGTGCTTGCTACATAAGACAATGAAAAGTATAAATGTAGAATATACATATATATATAAATATGTATATGAAACTAGATTTCTTCATTCATGTATTTATCGATGCTCGTGCCAGCTGGCAATTTGCAGCTGTGCAGCGAAAACTCCATCAGATGCAAAGGCCGCCAAGTGAAGGCCCTCGCAAGTTTGGCAAAGGCCCTGAACTCCTGTCGACTCAAGCCTGGAATCCTAAACCCCCTAAGACCTAAACCCTAAACCCTAAACACTAAACCCTAAACCCTAAGCCCTAAACCCTAAACCCTAAACCCAAAACCCAAAAGCCAAGACCCTAAGTCAACTCAGGCGACCTGACCCTTCCCTGCGCCTGAATCTGGGCTCCAAATCTCGCAGATGGCCTTCTCCGAAGTGTTCGCCATCTGATGTCCTCTCTGCATCCAGAGACCCCTGGGAGGATCCAAAAAGGTAGAGCCCCCAAATAGTACCCTTGTACTCTTGGGTCATTTTTAGGACCCTTAAGGGGATCCCATCCCTCTACTACTATTGGGGTCATTTTTAGGAACCCTTAAGGGGATCTACTTTTTGGACCTTTTTAGGGGGGTCTGGGCCACGGTCGCTGGCGGATAGACGCGCGACATAGCAATCGCCGATCCGAGGCAAGACCAGACTCGAACGAACGGCCCTTTAACCTCCCTGTACTACAATGAAGCTTAAGACTTAATATCTAATGCCTAGGAAATTCTAGGAATGCATGGAAACCCCCCTTGAGACCGAGACAAAGAGCCCAGCGTGGAAAACGAGAACGCGCCAAGTCCTTCGCCAACACTGCGCCGAGCCTCGTGCATCTTCTGCCTTAAGAAACGAGAGGGGTTCAGGGTTTAGGGTTTGGGGTTTAGGGCTTTTCCTTTGCTTGGGCGGACTTGCCAGGTTTTTGGCGGAGCGCGAAATCGCGCGGGAGGTCTTCCTCTGAGAGCCCTGGGTCCCCTTTGGTCTGTGCCGGTGTGGCGCGGAGTTTCGGGGAGGACCGGGGGGGTTTAGGGTTTAGGGTTTATAGGGTATAGGGTATAGGGTTTAGGGTTTAGGGCTGTGGGACTCCCAAGTTGCTCAGCTTGAACAAGGAGGCCATCCGGATCGGAGATCATGTTGGTCTCCTTGGAAGGCAAAAAGGGTGCAGATGCATGGGCACGGATTTGGGGGACTTCCGAAATTAGAGGTACCTCACTGGAGGGGGCCTTATGATAAGGGGATCCTACTGTACGATTTGGGCGTCTATTTTAGGGGGTCGCCCTATGTTCGCAACCCTCTCTTTTTTTCAAATTCAACTCAGGACTCAGGGCATCCGACTCCTCAATCCAACAAGCTCCAAGGAAGCTGAAACTTTGAAGATGACTCTTAACAACTTTTGCGGTTCTTTTGGCAGGGCTCAGGGGCATTCTCAAGCGAAACTGGAAACCCTATGGCAGCCCAAGCCAATTATGGTGCCCTAAACCCAAAAGCCTGAAACCCGAACTCTGCCACTTGCGGCCGCGTCGCCAGGCGCAGCCAAAGGGGCACGTACTTTAAGCGGCCGAGGCTGTCTCGCCTCCGTCAATTTCTTTTTAAGGGGTGGAGGGTTTTTGAGGGTCTCGGGTTTTCGGGTTTAGGGTTTCGGGTTGCCAGTTGCGAGCGGTGGAGTCACGGAGGCTCGTGGCGCTAAGGATTGGTGGACGTAAGGATGTGGTGTCTTGTTAGTTAAGTTTCAACTGAACCTCTCTGCAAGCGAGATGCAGCGTGGCAGGATATCGCGGGTTCCACGCCTGAACTCCGGGACTTCGTTGAGCGGGTGGGTACCCCAAACCCTAAACCCTCATGAAGGCAGTGATTCGCTGCTATATACATGTGGACGGGGGGGACATGTTGCGAACCTTCCTGCGTTATTCGTCACCCGTCGCCTGGCACTCCGCAGCACGAGCGTAGCGAACAGAGGGGATGCAATTGGAATGGGGAGTAGCTCGGACAACGCTTAGATGGGGAGAACTGATAAGGGCCAGGGGACACTAATTTGGCAACTTCGACCCCTGATTTTTGTTGGCGTCTTTTTTGCTGGCAAAAGCTCCGAGGGTTTTCTAGCCGAGCAGCCACACCCTTCAGGATGTCCACAGCGCCCTCTCGGGTGATGAAATTGTGGGAGAGGTGCAGCTCATTCAGCGGATGCTCCTCCGGCACTACAGACATCCGCAGAGAACCCGATGCTCACATGCAAAGTTGCGTGGAGGTGGCAACATGCTAGGATGCCAAATTCTAACGAAAAAGTCGAAAAGGAATGCGGTGCCCAACTCCGGCTAAGAGGCCGTCTGGCCCAAGAAATGCATGAGGGTCTGGCCCGCCGCTCTTCCGAGGTGATTCCTTCAAAGGGGCCGGAACTGTCTCACATCTTCCGGAACCTGGAACCTATGCTGGGCAGCAACCTTTCAGACTGAGACAGGAGAGCCCGGCTCAGAATCTTGAAGCAATCCGACGCCGAAGAAAATTTCTGAGAACCCTGGAGCCTAGAGAGGGGGCCTCCGAAGTCTCCCTTACTGTGGAGGGACACTACAAGGTATCTATAGGTATTGTATTTGGGGTGGGGGGGGGGGGGGGGGGGGGTGGCTCCCAAGTCTGCCCTTACTTCGCTGGCGCCTGTGCAGCTTCAGCTTGTCAGCGCCTATGCGGAGCCTCGTCTGAACGACTCGCACACAAGCTCTTCAGGAAACGGGGGGGGCTTTGTCGGAAGCAGGGGGGGGGGAGGGGGCGGGGTTTCCATCAAAACGGGGGTGGGGGGGAGTTGGGCTGATCATTCTCCTGAGGGTTTTGGCGTTCGGTTCCCCCAGAAGTTGTCGATATCTGAAGGTCTAAACCTCCCCGGCTTTAAGTCGGGAAGTTGGGGATCTTGTGGGATCCTTTCAAGATCCCTTAAATGGGCAGGGAGCAGACAAGGCAAATTTTCCGAACCCGAGTCCCTCATCCAACTTCCCTCACAAACCTCCAACACCGACAGCTACCGGCCGGCCCTCGCAAGCGCTGTATCCTGCACCCTGCGACAGGCCACTGCTGCAAAAACTGCAAAAGTCGCGGCGCGTACTTCACGCCAGGGAGCTCAAAGAGAAGCGACAGGAGACTGTGACACCCTGGGGCAGTGTTTCTTTTTTTGTAGCAGGTCAAGGTTGATGGCTGACTTCTTGCCTCGGGTCATTCGGGCGAACCTGAAACGAGCGTCAGTGCTTCTGGGTAGCTTACTGTGAGACGTCCCATGTGATCCGGAGAGCAATTTAAAGCCCCATGTGATCCGGAGTGCAAGAAGCGCCTTTGTCTCCGATCTTGTTGCCGGAGAAATCAACGACGCACGCTGCTATCAGGGTGTCCTGTTGCTTCGAAGTTGCTTCAGGTTCAGAGCTTCCAATGGAAGTGCTTTCGCTGAAGCGGCGCAGGCCTCCGAAGAGCTGAGAAGTGAACGAACCTAACAAGATCCTTGGCCCTTCCAAGACCTTGAAGCCCACGATCTTACTAATACCAGCTAAAAGGGCCGATCTGAAAGAACTGGTACTCCGGATCTGCGTCCACATCATACCCTGAAATTGAAGCTTCGAGTCTTGCTAGGAAGCCTCCATTCCCTCTTCCCTACTTGAAAGGTCCTCAGCCGGTTTTCTGAGCTGCTTCTCGTGAACCTTGGGGGCAACTCCAGCCCTCTTCAGCAGAGGACCACACCTATGACTCTGAATTGCTCCATTCTCTCTGGGTACCGTCGCTCAGCCTATTTCGTGACGCGATCTGAGTGGCGAAGGCTGGGACGGCTTGACTGGCCCATTGGCACCACCGCAATGCGCCTGCGGAGCTCCACTAAGAGCTTCAACAGCACTGGGGGTTTAGGGTTTAGGGTTTAGGGTTTAGGGTTTAGGGTTTAGGGTTTAGGGTTTAGGGTTCGGGTTTAATAAAAACTGCCTGTAAAGAGGCCCTAAGCCTTATGGCTAAGTCTTTGGGAGGGGCGCGCAGTTCTAGGCAGAGGGGTTCTCAGCTCGTTCACAGAGAGCCGCTAAGTCGCTCCCTCAATGCCTGACTCCGCATCTGCTGGGTGCCTGCGTCGTCCATGTCCTTGTCCTTCCTGGATCATGAGGTGCTCGCATCTATGGCTTGAACTTGAGGGTGTTGAGACGTGGGAAGCTTAGATAGGTCAGACACGGTTCCCTAAGCCCTAAGCCCTAAACCCCAAACCCCAAACCCTGAACCCCTACATTCATGGAGGATTTGGTGCGCTGGGGAGTGCTGATGAGATTAACCAGAGTTTCGCTGGGCCCTTCGTTTTCGGGGGTTCCTATGGTGAGGATTCGGTGTTTGAACTATTTTTGCTTTTTTTGGGAACGGAAAGGGGGGGCGGGTTATATTAGGGGCACCTCTATGTTTTTTGGAAATGCCCAGATGTCGAGGCCTCTTAGATGGCAACTCGAGAGAGACTTGGAAAGGCCTCTCCCCCCTTGTTGACAATCCGAGGGTTGGGGTATTCCGAGTTTTGGGAGTTGGGATGATCCCCCTTATACCAACAGTCCTTTTTAGGGATTCTAGTACACCCTACTATCATTCTTATTAAGGGCTGTTCGTATAAGGGGAAAGCATCCCAAGTTGGGAGTGCAGTGCAGGGTTTTTTGGGGGATCGCTCATGCTTCGATGTGCCCTTGTCGGAGGCAAGTGGCCATGTGATCGCAAGTCGCCTGCTCTGCAGGCTCAGCGATTGGCTGAAATCCATGGCGCTCAGTCTTGGGCTTTCGCCTGTGTCTAGAATGGTCTCCCGAGTCAAGGTTGCACCTTCGGGTAGCTATGCTGTGAGACCAGTTACGACACGCCTGAGCTACAAGGTTTCCAGTTCATACGCATGCAGGACCGCACAGGCCTCGACATGTAGTGTTTGTCCAAGCCGTCGCTATTGCTATGAACACACGAAGCACTCGACTTTGCGCTTTGAAAGCTGCAGGCTCCAGGGTGCAAAGCAAAAATGGCTCGACTCCAATGGCACTCTGCTATCAGGAAAGCTGGCTTCTGCCTTCAAGCTGATATCAATTTTGAGGCGTCGAGAGGCTTTTCGGCTGAGGTCTCAAGGATGCACGAGAGGCCAAGGCGAAACTTGCAAGTTTAATATGGCTTCCGACAATCGCGTCCTGATTCTTTGGTGTCTTGCCTCCATATCCCCCATGTTTCTTTGAACGTCTTACAAGCCCTACACTGTGGCCCTAAACCCTGACGGGGTGTAGGGTTTAGGGCTCAGGACTTCAGGAGCCGAGGCGGCAACCCATCTCACTTGCGATGTGCCTCGGCGGGTCGACTGCTTCGGTTGACATAGGGGTTTCCCTTGAAAAAAGGGGGGCACCCTTTCCGGTGGGTCACTAGAATAAGGACTCTAGTATTTTGGGGCGTGTCTTCGTGGGGTGTGCTCCTATTTTTGGACATGCCCACATGCTGAAACCATGCGATCCCCAAACCAGCTCAACCAGCTAAACTTTGAACCCAAAGTTCCTTTCTGAGAAAGAAACCCACCATCCGCTACTGGCAAGTGCTTGTCACACGAAGTACTCCCGTGACCCTAACCCCTAAGCCCTATATGTGCGCGCTGCAGATGATGGCATGCAAGACAAAAGTGGAGCGTAGGGCTCTGGTCAAGATGGCGACCTGGAAGCTACTGGTCAAGCAAGTACAAGGGCGTCTTCCAAAAAATAGAGGGGTGGCCTTTTAGGGGTGTTCCTTGAAACACGGGATTCTTGCATTTCGGGGAATGTTCTATGGACATACTCCGCTTTTGGACCCGACTCCTGTGGTGTCTATGCATCGGAACCCCTCCCCCTCCCCCCCAAAACCCCAAAAGCCCTAAACACACCCCTAACCCCTGGAGTTGAGGTTTTAGGGTGTAGGGTTTAGTCTAGGGTTTAGGGTTTAGGGTTTAGGGTTTAGGGTTTAGGGTTTAGGGTTTAGGGTTTAGGGTTTAGGGTTTAGGGTTTTAGGATTTAGGGTTTAGGGTGCAGGGATATACGCTCTAAACCCCTAAACCCCCAACCCCCAAATCACCCCCTCCAGGGCTTCGGGCGCAAACGAACCATGGTCCATCCTGTGCCTTGTAGTCCTTCAAAACAAAAGGAGCTTCAGGTAATTAGGGTTTAGGGTTTAGGGTCCAAGGAGCTTCGGGCTACAGCTGTTTTGGGGGTTTAGGGGGCCTAGGGAAGTTTTCCGGGTTTAGGGGTTCAGGGTTTGGGGCTTCAGGGTTCGCTGTGTGATTCTCGAGGGCTTGCTCTTGCTCAGGGTACCTGTGGGCACTTTGTGCCATGTTTAGGGCTTCGTTTTCGGGTCGCGGGGGGGGGGGGGGGTCAGGGGGGTCGGGGGGTTGTAGCAATGCATTGTGACCAAGGTTATGGCTTCCTTTTTGTGGAAGCTTTCCTTGAGGTTGCGCCCTCTAAGCGCATTTCCTCAAAAGGAGTGGAGGAGCAGTTCCAGCACAACGAATGCCCTCCACGGTGAACCCAGACCTCATCCAGGGATTCGAACAAGCACTCCTTCTCTCAAGTTCGGCCTTCCTCATCCCTCCTCATCCCGAAGCCCTGGCAACACTAAACCCCTGAACGCCAAACCCCTGAACCCTAAACCCCCTGAACTCGCAAAACCCCTGAAAAAGCCCATGAACCCCTAAACTGAAGTCTGCGGAGAACAGAGCCGTCCTTGAAGCAAATCTTGTCAAAGCTGTGGGGCCTCAGCATGCCCCATTCCCACTGCACCCCGGTCCCACGGGGGGGGGGGGGGGGGGGCTCTCAAGCCTCAGCATGCCCCATTCCCACTGCACCCCGGTCCCACGGGGGGGGGGGGGGGGCGGGGCTCTCAAAGACCCTTCTTCGATCGAAGTATTCAAGAATCATATTTCTGGTGTAGAATCAACTAGCTGCAGTGTTCTTCAAGGGTTACCCGAAACCCAAGGGCACAGACGTAGGGGCCCCCCCCCCCCCCCCCCCGGAAGCTGGATTGAAAACCCGTATGGAACCATCCAACACCATATGAAAACAGTCACACGCCCCCAAGCTTTCTGTACCTTGAACCGCGACCCAACATCTGTGGGAACGGGCCGAGGCCTTTGCAAATTGACACCCTGGTGCCCTAAACCCTAAACCCCAAACCCGAAACCCTAAACCCTAAACCCGAAACCTCTTTTTTTTGGGCCCCCTGGCTTGCACTCTGGCGGTAGCTCTGGCTTGATGGCCATGGTGTCCTTGGGCTGCTGCTAACGGTACCCTAAACCCTAAACCCTAAACCCTAAACCCTAAACCCTATTTTGGGCAAACACCCTTACTTGGAGGTTCATGGTACTTAGCAACCCAACTATAGCTGTGCATAGAACCCAACTATAACCCCATATTGGGGTACTTAAGGGGCTTATCATGTGGGCTAGAAGTGCACTTATACTATAGGTACCCCAATATGGGTGTCAGTACAGCTAGAAGTACCCTAATATGGGCATAGGTACAGTTAGAAGTACACTGATAATTGGTTCCTAAGTACCCTGAACCTCCAAGCATGGCAAACCAAACAAGCGTCGTCGGCACCGGCCGCAGCTCGGTCGCCGATTTGCTTCCTCCCGGGTTTAGGGTTTAGGGCTTAGGGTTTAGGGTTTAGGGTTTAGGGTTTAGGCTTTAGGGTTTACGGGTTGAAAAAGGTTGCCTCATCCGAACACCCCCCCCCCCCTCCCCCATAAAGATTGCCCAGTGCTTCGGGATCATCCCCGTGCGATATGTGGGACGGCACTGCGCGCGAAGAACAGGGCTCAGTTGCACATGCATATAGGTAATAGTAACTTAAGAGGCAAATATGCATATCTAAACCTAAACACATGAATAGATGAAAAAACCAATAAGTACGTAAACTACATTCACATACATTCGTGTATATACATACATATATATATATATACGCTGCATACAAATCGACGTAGCTATAGGCATGCTTGTCGACGAGCCCGTTTCATGGCAACTATACACATAAGCGCTAGACTCGCTAGACATGTGGGGGGTTTACGAGAACTATGGGACCCCTAACATAGATCCCCAAATAGGAGGATTCCCTTATATCAGGACCCCAAGAAGGTACCCCTTGAAACCCCCATGTAGACATAGGATTGGCCTTAGAAGATCCCCAGCCTGATGAAGGATTTCTCAGAGGCGGCTGCCGAGAAGCCCTGTGGTGCCTCGAAGACACAAGTGGGTTCACTTAATCTACAGGGTTCAACTACGTGCCATGATACGTAGCTGTTGTTGGTACCGCTTACAAAAGGTACTGTTGCCCCTGGCCCCTTAGACATCAACCCCGCCAAAGCCAAACTGACGCACGACTTTCTGGAACTGCCTTGTCGTGCTTCCCCTATACTGCCTCGGGAGCTGTTGATTCTCCTGAGGCCCTCTGCCCAACCGCGCCCCCAGAAATCCGACTTCCGAAGGCCTTTCGCTGGCGCTGGCCGAGGTTCACCACCTTCGAATCTTGGATCTGGGGGGGAGCGCCTAACCCCTAAACCTGACATCCTGAACCCTAAGCCTTTTGGGTTTTTCGTATTTTGTGAAGTTCTTAGCCCCCTGAGCCTCTGGTCTCCTCCACATGACCTCTTGGCCGTTAGGTAGAGAGAGATTCTTTTCATGGCTCTTCAGAAGCTCCAAGGGGCTTTGAATTTGAGGATGCTGGATCCTCAGGCACTCCGCAAAGGGCCAGGGCATTCTTAGTGAAAGAGCGGGGGGGGTTCTCTGCATCAGGGTCCCCTTTATGGGGTCGGTATGGATGCCGTCCTATAAGGGGACTCAAAAGGGGACCCCAATTGAGAGAACTTCCCCCCTGCACCTGACGGGATGCGCTTGGGTATGACTGGATATTCCTCTGTTAAGCTCGGGTTTTTGCAGAGGTCAGAGCAATGCGAGAAGTCGGGTGCTGGAGAGGACAAGAGGGGGCGATGCACTGAATGCCCAGCCCCACCCACCCCACCCAGGCTCACCAAGATTTGCTCCGGCCTCAGTTGTCTGGAGATCGAAGTCCATGGGCCTGCTTCATCGCAATCCCCCAATCCTACACTTGACATGCCCTCCTCTCTGGCAGGCAGAAGGACATTATCTTTCCTGAAGCACCTGACCGCAAAGAAACAAAGGCTTTGGAAGATCTAAGCATATCGGAAGCAGATCCCCCTTCAACTCCAACCCATAGGGCTTGCCTGGAAGATCACCGGGCTCAGAGCAGGGTGCTCTACCAGGTTCTACCGGGTTCTACCGGCGTGCTTCTCTGAGAAAAGTGCCCAGCGTCGGAAGCAAACCGAAGTAGGAACCACTCCGTAAGGCCAACCACACCTCGAACCTGCTACAGGCCCGCTGCGGGGACATGGAACATAGTAGGGGCACAGAAGGGCACAGAACGCTGAACTCTCTAAACGAATCGAAAGGGCGGCTGCGACGGAATGATGCCCAAGTGCCCTAATGGTGGTCGGACTCTGTGAGGGCTTCGCCGCTCCCTCGGCTTATGGCTACGCGCGGTCTTCCTGCGAAGGCTCCTGTAGGCCACATTGCTCCCCACTCACCTTCCGGAAGTATACGGGAGTGTACATGTCCACTTGGGTGGTTTTGGTAATTCTAAAACCCTAAACCCCTAACCCTAAACCGACCCTAAACCCTAGCGGGGAAGCTCTGGCAGTCTCCTTGTACTTCTTCTGGGGCGACTTCGAGATGAAGCATGCCTCCGCCTTCTCGCCGTACCTGGCATGGCCTGGCCTGCTGCCTGAGTAGGACTACTAGACCCGGGAGTAACCTAGGAATAAAAAGGGTGCCCTTTTGGGTTTCAAGGGGATTATAAGGGAACCCCAACCCAAGAAACAAAGGGAAAAAGGGCCTACTCCCTGGTGCTCAATTGGCACAATACTTTATGGAGATCCAAGAACTGTAATATGGCAACCCTACCTCACATGCTGAGTCGAGTGCTGTGCTCCCCTACGCATGTCATCCGCACTGACAGGATTTTGCGGCCTCTGAAATGCTGAACAATGTATGAAGCACATGCTGCATCCCAAAGGCAGCAATCAAAGAAGCAAGTGGGGCTCACAAAACAAACCCCCCAACCCAAAGAAGCACTGCCTGGAATGCATTACATATAGGATCGTTTCTTCAAGGCGGACTTGTGGGGCTGGGAGGCCAAATCCCAACTGGGGTGAGAAAGTCTCACCAGAGACGGACTGATTCTGACTGCTTCAATGACCCTGAACTTAACCCTTTACCCAAAGTACTCTCAACCTGGAACCCAAAGTGATCTCCACCCAAGACGCTAAGCATGCAACGGGGCACAGTGGATGTGGCCTGGGCTTCATGGAGAAGCAAGGGAGTCACAGACGAGCATGGCTTTTTTCAAGAGTGTTTGGGGGCTTTCGGGGGTTTAAAGGGGTTAAGGGGTAAACGAGGTTTAGGGCTTGCTGTACACGTTTCTTTGACAGAAATTAGGGGCTTGCCCGTAGCTACATGGAAGAGGGCCTTACAAGACCCAGTCCGCATGTTCCTTCTCCAACCAGCAAGGAATAAACAGGATAAGTTTGCTTTGTACTCCCACGACAAAGATGAGACCCACACATTCAAAGCTCAAAGCTGTTCGCCAGTAAGTTTCGACATGTCTCTGGGAGAGTTCCGATGACGAAAAGAAACTGAGCACCTGTTTAGAGTTTTAGGGTCTAGGGCGTTCAGGGCTCAGGGTTTGGGAGTTTTGGGGTCTGTAGTTTGGGAGTTTAGGGGTTTCGGGGACAGGTTCGCAGTTCCTTGAGGCGGAATGAAGGAGACGAGGGGCAGTGTGATCATCGTCGTCTTGCCGCACCTCGACTCCCCACTCATCGGCTTTAGGGTTTTTGGGAGCTGTGGGATTTTAGGGCTTAGGGTTTGGGAGTTAGGGATGCAAGTCTCCTTGCTCCAATCCAAACATTGTGTGGGCAGCAATTGGAGCTATGGTATCGACGAAGCTGGAGGAACTGTGGCTTGGCAGCGGCATCAAGGTAATTAAATTGTCCGAGGCTCACTGCAACACTGCACCTTGCTTTGAGTCTCCAAATGATCAACTAGGAGCGCACTGGGCACACGAATTCCCCCACTCATATGCCGTTGGAAGTTGGACTGAGAGGAATACTGTCTCCCCAACCAGTCCAAACAAAGGCAGCATAGGCCCCCATGCTTGATGACCCAAGTAACGGTAAGGAATAGCCGATCACAGAGCCATCCGAAACCGGCCCATGGGTCAAAATCAGACCCCAAGTATACCCAGGTGACTTGCTTCAGCCTTGTGGGCGAGATGCCTGTGAACCCTAAACCCTAAACCCTAAACCCTAAACCCTAAACCCTAAACCCTAAACAATCTGCATCGATATGACACCTGAAAGCCTTCGAGCTTTGAGAAGCTCAGAGAGCTCTCTCAGCTCCGGGCTTCTCCGGGATCTTTGCCAGAGCAAGCTGTACATAAATGGTCCTGGGGATGTGGGGAATGTGGGGGGGAGGGGGGTTGGGGGTGGGATTCTTTGGGGATGTGGGGAATGTGGGGTGGGGAGGGGGGTTGGGGGTGGGATTCTTTGGGGATGTGGGGTTTCGGGTTTGGAGGGACGTGGTGCAAACTCGCAGCACGATGCAGCACGGTCGCGACGAAAGGGCTTTGAATCACTCGCTTGGCCCTATCAGCCCTTCCCCGAAAGATGTTCCAATAATGAGCAATGGGAAATCACAAATATCCCGCTACCAGGATGGGCTATGATTATACCCACTGATCCCTCAAAAGGCCCTTTATAGGGCTCAGTATGGGGATTATGAGGCCTAACAACCCATCATACAGTAGGGCCGAGATCGCTGCGCGGGAAGAAGACCTGGGTGCCCGTACTCGGCAGCCTCCGCAAAAAGCGGGTTGGCGTTGGAGCTCCTCTTTGCGACGACCTCAGGAGGGAGAGATTTGCCGAGGTCAAGGTTGGGAGACTCAGCGCGAAACCGTAAAAACCCTGATAAGGTTCCAAAAATGAAACCATCTAGAGAACTGGCCGGCCTCACAGCTCCAGATTTTGCCGGTTTCAAGAGGTTCCCAGAAGGACAAAAAAGGGTGCATAAGGGGCCCTAGAATTCCCGAAACCCTAAACCTACCCCCCCCCCCCCCCCCCCCCCCCCCCCCCCCACCCACCCTCCCAAATTCGGATGAGAGCCCTCATGTGAGTTATGTGAGTTGAACTTCGAAGGGCCCTCCCCCAAAAACGGGCCTGGAGGATGGCCCGGATCGCCTTTTCCAAGGCCGCCTGGATGGCCCCCGCCATGTTTTGCTGCGGGGATCTGGGAAGCACAGTATCAGCATGCAAAATGGCCTCAGTATGGGTAGGAGTATTATAGTGCGGAAAGAGAAATAGCAGAGCACACTGTATACTTTGGCTAGCTCTCAACTTTCTCCCCAGTTTCGAACGAAGGGCGGAGCCTCGAACTGTTTTGGAAACATCTGGCTCCCGTCGAGCTGGAGATGATTCCAGGTCGACTGCAGCTAATTGGTCCATTTGGGGTGGCTGTTCTAAGGCGGCCCCTATTGTCTAGGGTACCCCAAAAAAGGACCACCATTTTGAGAACTGACCGTATGGCTGTTTAAGATCTCAATTCTCCGTGTCCTGATGCCTAAACCCTAAACCCCAAAACCCTAAACCCCAAACCCTCAAGAATTACTCTCTAGAGCTAACGCATAGAGCTAAGACGAGGTCCCCTTGCTGGCCTTCTTCACCTTGACGTCGCTGTTCACAGCCGCCCCTGCAAGGCAAGTCCAGAACCGAAAAGGGTTTAGGGTTTAGGGTTTAGGGTTTAGGGTTTAGGGTTTAGGGTTTAGGGCTTGGGGTTTGGGGTTTGGGGTTTGGGGTTTGGGGTTTGGGGTTTGGGGTTTGGGGAAACGGTTTCGGGTTTATTTAGGGAGACTTAGTAGCTTGGGTACTTGTTGCAGCTGTCCTCCTTTTCTTGGCAGGTCGTGCAATAAGGATGCCCACGACAGGGGACCCATCTCGAGTGTGTCCTAAGGCTTCTTCTGGATGAGTTTGATAAGGGGTCCCCGGAACGATGCCCTCACTCTGCCCCAATATGACTAAACCCTAAACCCTAAACCCTAAACCCTAAACCCTAAACCCTAAACCCTAAACCCTAAACCCTAAACCCTAAACCCTAAACCCTAAACCCTAAACCCTAAACCCTAAACTTTCATCCAGCAGCAGGAACCTGGGGAGAGGGGTAGTTCTCTCCACATCAGGGTCTGCTCTGGGGCCCTGGTTTAGAGAACTACCCATCTATGATTCGTCCGTACGAGCCATGGCTCGATAAAGGGGATGCTAAGACCTTTGTGGGGGTAGGTTCGAGGTGCCCTTGTAAGAAACCATTTTGGGAAAGCTATTGACGGGCGGGCCTTCGGCGCTGCGCCGCATCGGCCTGTGCAGAGACCACGCTGTCGGCGTTTGCGCTCACGTGCGCAATAAAAGGAGGGACGAGGTGACTTTTTGAAGAGGTGAAGCAGGAACCGGACAGCCAAGAAAAAAGGGAAAGGTTAAACAAGGCTCAACCGGAACTGGTGACGAGACAGAGGAAGGGTGACAAAGGCAAGGGAAAGGGAAAAGGTACAGCGGTGTGGTGGAAATATAGGAAAAGACAGAAGCAGGCTGACAAGTTCGGGTCACGCTGCAAGTTTCGCCCGACAAGGACTCCAGGAGCGTGGAAGATGTTTCGAATTGTGGGGGCGTTGGGCCCTTAGGGTTAGGGTTATCGGGGGCAGAACTTGTAGGGTGCCCAACACAAAGCCAAGGAAGGTAGGAGATGCGTCTTTGTACCGCCCTATCGGCCATTCAAAACAACGGCGACCTAGCCCAAACCGCATTCAAACCCTAAACCAAAAAGGGCCCATGAAAAACCCAAAAACCCTACGCGGGACTCAGGCACCCTAAGCCCTGAAGCCGGGGGGGGTTTCAGTGATTGGCTACCTTTATTGGGGGTCCTTGCTATAAGGGACTGCCTACTCTTTATGGGGGACTATTTCGGGCCCCTCTATTCTCGTCAAGCCCCTACCCTAACCCTAACAACCTAAAACCCTAAACCCGAAACCCTAAAACCCTAAACCCTCAACCCGAAACCCTAACCCTAAACCCTGAAACACTAAAAACCCTAAACCTAAAACCCTAAAAACTAGGGCCCCGCCATGGTAAGAACGCGATGCGGGCCGGGAGGAGGGCCCTTCGGGGCGGGCTGAGAGGCCGCGTGCTGTCGGAGGGTCATGAGGGTTAGGGTTTAGGGTTTAGGGTTTAGGGTTTCGGGTTAGGGTTACAGGGTTTTACAGGGGATTAACCGGGGTTTTAAGCGTGTCTAAGGGGGTTTAGGGTTTTTTTTTAGAGGGCATCTGAAAGGTTAAGGGCTTCTGAAGGGCGTACATGGTTTTAAACGGTTTAGCGGCTTAAGCGGGTTGGGGCACGACGATGAAGGTGAGGGACCGTTAGAACTGTAGCTAGCTGCTTGTAACCAGTCGTACACCCATGAAAAGCCCAGTAGAGGTCCCGAGAATCACCAGCATGTAAGGGCATCCCCCAAATTTTCAGCATGGCGGGGCGCAGAGGACATAGTGGGATCCTGTAGAGCTTACAATTCACGAGCGAATGTTCAGTCTTAAGAAGAAGATATCGTACCAGGAGGGCTATATAACCTATAATCCCTTGTGGGATTTTAAGGCCTAATAGCCCATTTCATGGTATGGGGGCTAGAGTTTAAGTCGATCTGGCCCGGGCGCGCGGGCCTCTTGCCTCCTTGGTGCCCTTCCTCTATATGGAACAACACTCACTCGAAAAATCGGAGCACGCGAAAGCCTGAACCCTAGAACTAAACCCTAAACACTAAACCCTAAACCCTAACCCTAAAACCCTAAACCCGAAAAGGACCCACGAACCCGGGACTGCGGAAAGCAGCCACCCAAACGCAGATTTAACGCGAAATCAACGAAACGTTCGGTGCGCGGGCGGAAAAAGATTTCGTTTGCACGGTTCCAACGGAAAAAAAAACATACATTGTGTATGAAGTGCAGGAGATTCCCTGTCCGCACGGTGATAATAGTTCATATGTACAAGGACTGCAAGGCATCTGCAAGAGCGGAAGGCGGTGTTCAATGGTCTCTTGTCAGTCGCTCCATCTTCCTATGTCGCTGTGTCAGTCGGCGGCGCGTCCTGTGGAGTTCCCAATTAGCGGGAGGATTCGGAACGCTAACAGAACGGCACGTCGGCGCGCGTGCCAGTGGAGTTTTCCCTAGCTTGACGATTTCGGAACGCCACGGAAACGACAAGTCGGCGCGCGTTCTGTGGAGTTTCCCCTTAGCTTGACGGATTTGAACGCTACAAGACAGGCCAAGGTCAGGCGAGCGGTCCGGTGGAGTTTCCCCTTAGCTTGACGGATTCGGAACGCCACGGAACGCCGCGGTCTGGCGCGCGGTCCAGTGGACTTCCCCCTGAGCTTGACGGATTTCGGAACCGCCATGGAAACGCCGGTCGGATGGCGTCCTGTGGACTTACCCCTGAGCTTGGACGGATTCGGAACGCATGGAACGCCGCGTCGGCGCGCGTCTGTGGGGTCCCCCTTAACAGCACGCGTTACGGCCACTCGCGAACGCTTGCGGGACGCTCGCGACGCTTTTGGCGGACAACAGAGAAACGAGTTTGGTAACCTCCCAGCCCAACTTTAAAAACGGGAACCCTCTGCGGAGCATTCGGAAAAAAAAACAAACCTAAAACCATTAAACCCTAAACCCTAAACCCAAAACCCTAAACCCCTAAAACCCTAAACTAAAACCCTACGTGCCATCAACTTTTTCAGCGGAGGCCTCGCTGGCTGCTGGGTGCGCTGTCATGTCCACTGGGCTGCTCCCGAACCCGACCCACCCCCCCAACACTTAAGCCATCTCGTTCTTATTGTTATTAGTGTGAGTGCTGTATTATTGTTAATTATTGCTATGTTATTGTTATTATTCCCTTCTTGTTAGTTTTGGTGTTATTGTTGCTATTGTTTTTATTCCTATTTTTATTATTTTATTACTATTATCTATTATTTATGATTATTACTATTGTGGTTTTGTCTTTAGTCTACCTGGACGTAAGACAGCACATAGGTAGGTCCCTAAATGGGGGTACCCATTTATACCCCAAATAGAGCAGAATCCCCTTAAAGGGGGACCCCCTTAATTTCGGACATCCAACACATCTGCAGGGCAAGTGCCATGAACAAAACTCGAAACCCCCCAAAGAGCTAAAATGGAAAGATCATGCAAAAACCCTTGTGTGCTCTCTCCCGGACGCGTGGAACGCAGAGAAGGCAAAGGGAACGGCATCGCTGCTGAGGTTCTCTTTGTCAAGAAGGGGGCTGTTACGGGGTATCGTGAAGGTTATAACCAGAGTCAATGGCATGAATCATTGCGCGTTAACCTAAAAAACTAGCGGACTTTCGTCACAGACAGGTGGGCAGGACATTGCGGAAGGATTAGAGGATGTTTTCGGTTTGGTGGTGTATCGGTACAGTTCGAAGGCAGTGCGACGGGTTCGGAATGGGCGTGATGGCGGACTCCGGACCTCATCCCCCCAACGGCAAGTCCAGCGCTAGGGAAAACCTACAGGCACCCTGACAGGAGTTGGGATCAGTCCTTAAATAGGATTACCGTACCCCCCATTAGCATTCCCTTGTAGTATAAGGAGGAACATCCAACGGTTAGGGCTTAAAAACAGCTCAAAGGGTTCCGGACTTCTTGCGATCATCCCGGGGCGCAACCTAAATCGTTGCGGGGTGTTGGGCCACAGATGCCTTTGGCCTGGCTTCCTTGCCCCGCGAAACGGACCCCTAGTCTTTTTTGAGAGCTTGGGTTTCGAGCTCCGAGGCTTTTTGGGGCTTTAGGGGTTTCAGGGATCTGGGGCAGTTGAGAGGGCTTCGTTTAGGGCGTTGCGGGTGCTGTTAGCTTGGAACTAGATCTGCTACCAAATACTCCGCTGCAGGGACTATAAGAATGGAGAATATTGAGGGTACGTTTCGGGGTGGTGCTATCGCCTAGGTGCCCAGGAACCCTGTCTACAGATGGGATGTCCATAAAACCAAAACTTGTGACATTTTTTTTTTTTTTTCTGACGGAGCCAAAAGTGGCGTTTCCTATGAGGCTTTTGGCGAAGCCACGTCTTGTGGCTAGGGATCTGCCGCACACAGGCACGCAAGGGTGATTCGAAAATGGCAGAAGGGATTGGCTTACTGAGAAGTTCCGCTCGACATCCTTTTACAGCGCGCATTGCAGGGTGCGCACACACAAACAATTGTTACCGTCATGCTCAGGGGACAAGAGGCATACAGCCCCTGGGGGTCTTACTATAGAGGCCGTTCGATTCACGTGAGCTTTAGCAATTTGTTTGATGTGCTGGCAACGTTGACCATGAATGTTTCCGAACCCACGCGGTGCCTGATCTGGAAGGAACGTGCAAAACATCTGCAGCACTATAGGCTGGAGGTATGGTAAGGTTTTGGGTTTCGGGCGGGTTGGGGGAGAGTTCAGCCACTAAGTCAGAGTGCACTTACCGCCCGAACTCGATCACTTGGCCCGGCGGGTGCCGCGGGCTTGAGACAGGCCTCAGACAGAGAGAGAAGAGAGAGAGAGAGAGAGAGAGGAGAGAGAGTGAGAGCGAGAGAGAGAGAGGAGAGAAAAGGAGGAGAAGAGAGAGAGCACCATGAGGTTCCGGAGAAACAAGAGTTTTCCCACTCCGACGCCCAGGCGCCCCCTTAAACACCACATCCCAAGGGCTCTCAATATCTTGAAGTCAAGAGGAGGATTCGATCCGAATTACAAAGGATATTATAATCTATGATCCATAATATGTTGTACATGTACATGTACATAAACATACATTTCCATACATACATACATACATACATTTGGTTTGGTTTTACCCCCATTACATTACATTAACATAACATACATACATAGAAGAATATTCTATAGATCACTAGTCTGCCGGGGCAGGGGAAGGGGGGGGGGGGTCAAGGCTTCCATGGGCTTTCCAAGTCACGGTGAGGAAGCGCGCCGGGGTTGAAGCTGTCCTGCACGGGCCGACCGGCAGTCAACCAGGGCTACCGGACCTTGTCTGCCGTCTGGCCTGGATTGTGTGAACGATGGGAGCATGTGCTTGTTTTATTGCAAGGTGTCGAACACGATGGTGATGGAATGAAACTACCTCTAGGCCCCGGATGGTGGGATGGGCACGTGCCCACGTTCAGAATGGCTGGGAAATGAGATCTTCAGTGAAGCTTACCAGGAGGGCGCCACAGTTGCCTTAAGCAAACTTGTGGGCTCTTGCATTTCAATCTTCAACTCCATGCACTGCTGCTGGTAACCAACCCTATAAAACCCTATACAAAACCCTATACAAAACCCTATACAACCCCGATCGAACCCTAAGAGACCATTAAAAAAAGAGGAAATCAACCAGGGCGGCTCCCGGGTGCTCCCAGATCGATGATGGTCATTCAAATGCTCGCCACATTCTCGGCGAGGGGGATTTCTCTTGGACGCCGGTACCCCCCGTGCCCACCCCCCCCTTTCTTGCGGCTGCATCCAGATTTCTTCATGGGCCTTGTCCCTATTCTCAGAGGCACCAATCAAGAACCTCCGCCAGAGACCCAGAACCAAGGCTCATAGCCCGAAACCAAACCCTCAACCCCCCCCCCCCTCCCAAGAAAATAGCACCACCTCCTGGGACAGGGGGGGGGGGCCCAAAAGACCTTCCGAAGAAGGTCGCGGCCTCCGGATGTGGTTCATTCTGTGGACTTTATGTTTTATTGTTTTTTTGGGGGGGGGGGGGGGGATACACCATAAAACGCTTTTCCTAGAGTCCCCTAAAGCCATCTAAGCCCTAGACCCTTAGCCGCCCCACCCCCACTTCCACCCAAAAAAATATTAATAAAGGCAGCGACTTCCTTTGGCCCTTCGGTCCTCACGGCATCCAAAAACGTGTTGAAGAGCTCGTCCTCAATGCAAGCGGAGAGGGGTGGGGAGGAGGATGAGGGGGTGAGTCAGGGTCCGTAGTGCATACATAGCTCCCTCAAGCCCCTCAAGCCCTCGACGCTCTCAGTCAGACTAAAGCCCAATCCTTAAGCACTCAACTCTGAAGCCTAAAGCCCTCAACCCTCCTCAGCCCTAAACCTTAAACCTACACTCAACCAACCACCCTAAGGGACCCTAAGACCCTAAAGACCCAAGACCCCCAAGACGTAAGGACCCTAGAACCCTAAAATCCTAAAACCCTAAAACCCAAAACCCTAGCCACTAAGACCCTAAAAACTCGCTTCGAGGAGCCAGAAGGTCCAGGTGGCTTTGCTTCGGGAATCTCGGCAGCAGCGAGAAGGGCCTTTGGCCTCATTTGCGCGCCGCCCCCTCTTGGCGCTTGTCTTCTCTTGGGGTTTAGGGTTAGGGTTGGGTTTAGGGTAGGGTTTTCGGGTTTAGGGTTTAGGGTTGGGGGTTTGGGGCGGTTAGGGTTTAAGGTTTAGGGTTAGGGTTAGGTTTTAAGGGTAAGGGTGAGGGTTAAGGGCGTTAGGGTTAGGGCTTTTCCACCCGGGGGGGGGGGGGAGAGGGGAAGCGGGGTGTGCCATGGAGGGAGCTTTTCTTCAGCTTTCGGGGGAAGGCGTTGGGATGCTGAGAGGGGGTGAAGGCCTAGGGATTTCAAGGGCGCGTGGGCTTTTCGGGCTTTAGGGGTAGGGGAAAAGGCCTGGGAAGTTTAGGCTGTTGCGCTGCTTTGTGGCAGTGGCTTTTTTCATGCTGTAGGGGCTTGATAGAGGCACATGAAGGAATGTTTCCCAATTGCCGGCAGCCAAGCCAAACAGGAGACTTGGCGTAGTGGTGACAGCACGCTGACAAAGAACCAGGGATTAGGTTATGCCCTCAGGAGGGCTTGGGGAGGGTTTTAGGGTTTAGGGTTAGGGTTTAGGGTGTTAGGGTTTGCGGGGTTATGTTTTAGGGTTTAGGGCTTGGAAGGGTCGTGGGCACCTGATGTGCAACACCCCATTTATTTGTTTAAAAACGCTTTCACCACGTTGGTTCACGTAATTCTTCCCAGGCGCTTAGCCTACTTCCTTCGGGCCCCTCGACGTGGGGGAGTCCTATGGCTGAGGTCCAAGGTAAGGGTTTAAGGTTTAGGGTTTAGGGTTTAGGGTTTAGGGTTTAGGGTGTAGCGTTTAGGGTCAGGCCTCGAACCGCAAAACTTTCTGCTTCAGCGTTCTCCCAAACCCAAACCCCGCAAACCCGCCGGCTCCATCGAAACACCGAAGTTCAGGCACGGCAGGCTACTTCAACATGAGCCCACTGTAGCTCTCGCACGTAGCTTTTGCTGGGGTCGGACCAAGAT
The DNA here is from genome assembly GCA_905221605.1 of Symbiodinium natans. Lineage (NCBI taxonomy): Eukaryota > Dinophyceae > Suessiales > Symbiodiniaceae > Symbiodinium > Symbiodinium natans. Next base: position 672,041 of record CAJNDS010001180.1, on the reverse strand, counting down.
CGCGAAACCCGTGCTGACAGTTAAACCCTAACCCCAAACCTAGAGCTAAACCCTACTGGCACAATCTCTCGGCTAGAGGGCCTTCCTACAGTGAAATCTAATCTTCGAGGTATCCTGGGCTTCCACCACACGAGTTGAGACTCAAGCTTCCCGTTTCCGGCCCTGTTTTGCTCATCCGCCAAATTTGGAAAGCGCGCCATCCCAAATTCCCCGCCAAAACCAAAAAAGGCTTCTAAACCCTAAACTAACCCCTAAACCCTAAAACCCTCAACTCCTAAAACCTAAACCCTAAACCATAAAGTCCTAACTACTAAAACCCTAAACCCTAAACCCCTAATATCCGTAAAACCTAAGCCCTCAACCCATATAAAGCAAACCCTGGCCTAGGGCGTGGCTAGCGGAGGGTAAAAAACAGCCTACATGCCTCTGTAAGCCCCGACCTTGCAGGGACAAGGATGGAAAAATGAGCAGTAACAATATATAGAATTGTGTTGATATTTCGTCAACGAATGTTTAAGAGTAGTTACCAAATGATGAGACTCGGAAGCAGCCGGAAGAAATCTGACCTTCGAAAACTAACCCTTTTCAGCTGCTGAGAATGTGCAGTCTGCCGTCGGCTTGCTTTTGGACAGACGATGTACCCCTCCCCCCCACTCCCCATTCCTCCCATGAGGACATTCAGGTGCAGTTTCATTGGTGTCTTGCTTGGGAAAGTCAGAAGGCGGGTTGGGGATCCAGAAGTTCCAAGCCCTCCTATGCTACAAGCTTATAGGCCGTAACAGCCCCAGTTGACTTGCTGCCAGGCCGGCGGAGCTGCCCGTGAGGAGCATGACGAAGGACGTCACGATCGGCGCCTCGATTGCGAAAGCTTTTCCAATGTCTCATGGCACACGTACACCCTGAAAAACAAAAAACAAAACCGCTCTAAAGAAGGAGCCCTGCAAAAAGAGAGCCTATTCTTGTCAGGGCTCCTGCATTCGACACTTTACATTAGCTATTGCATTATTGGAGTTGGATACACTATGCAATGCATGTTGATTGTACGTATATCCGCGAGCCCCTGGGGTTGCTGCATGGAGGGCAGACGATAGCCGTTCTGGGACATATCCGGAGAACAGTCCCCTTGTCCAGGCAGCCTTGAACCGGTCTTTGCTTTCCGAGTTCAGAGTTGAAAAACAAAAAGTAATTCGGGTGCAGTGCGTGACTTGCTCGGGCGCACAAGTCGTGTTGTATGTGCGGACTTGGAGAGGAACACAAGGGAAAACTCTACAGGGCGAGGAGGGAGCACATCTCGCGACACTCAAGCCCAAATGCTGCAACCCAGAGCTGGCCCCCAAAAAAGCCCTTGAAGACCCCCACGCATATTCACGAAGTGCGAAGTCGGAGCAGAAGCCCCAAACATCCGAGTCGGGGGGCCGTTCTTCGGAGAAATCGGACTTGGCGCTGTGTTCTGCTGGTCTCAGACATGGGGGCTCACAGGAGATTCGCGGAGGAAGGGTCAAGGGGCTTTCGATCTTCGGGGACGAATGCCCCATGCCATTGCGGTGTACACGAAAATTCCGAAAGACCAGAGGCCAAACGGATGTGTTGCGGCTCCCAGGGTTGAGGGGGCTCGTAAACACAAGCTGCTGTCGCTGCTACGTTGCAGTCCCGAGTCATCTGCTCATACCAGCCCCATCGGCGTGCGATGCAGCGACCTCGACGCAGCTCAGTACAGGAAGATGTCCTTGGCCCGCTTAAGAGTTTGTATAGTTTAGGGTTTAGGGTTTAGGGTTAAGGGTTAGGTTTCAGGGTTTAGGGTTTAGGGTAGGGTTTAGGTTGTGCGCGGGCCAGTTGTAGGGCTTTCAGAAGCCGCCGGGCGACCTTCCGTGGTTTCTTGCATGGGGTCCGGTGGGTTAAAAACTGGTTCTTGGGAGCCCCAAAACAAAAAAAAACTAGGGACTACAGCCACGGTTTGTACACTAGATGGCCCTGAGCCTCTGAAAAATATTACTCAACATGGTCCTTCAAACCCAAAAGGGAAAAAATACAAAATGTCCCAAGGGCATGACTATTACCTTTCTGGACATAGGTCCTTCCCCGCCCTTCCCCCCCCCTCCCCCAAGCACGAACGCCTTCTCCCGAATTTCCCCACTAAGGAGGAGCCATAAAGTTTGGGGGGGGCCGAGGTCAGGGTTTAGGTTTAGGGTTAGGGGTTAGGGTCAACCTGACCCCTAAATACCCAAACCCCTAACACCCTAAACCCACGTTGCCATCTCTTCGAAACTCCTGCTCCAGCGCGCCTTGCAATTCTTAGGCCCCCGGTTTTGCAAGGGATTGGGTGTTTGTTTTAGGCTGGGGGCTTTGGTCTTTGGGCTGCGGGCTTCGGGGTTTTAGGACGTTAGGGAGTAACGGGAGATGAGGTTACCCCACCCCCCTCCCCACCCCAAACCCCAAATCTTATCCCCAGCAGGGAGGATGGTTAGGCCCTATAAGGGGCAGGGAGCGAAAGTGTGAATCTCTGAAGATGGCCCAGGAAGTGCAAAGAAGGACGAAGGAAAAGGGTCCTTAAAAAAAGGGCCGAGCCTCTGCTGCATCTACAAGCAAGCTCTATGGCATTCGGAAATTTCATCCATCCAAGGCAAGCGCTGGGGCACCTAACTTTTGTCAACGGTTGTTCCAAAAGGGACCATCGAGGACAAAGGCGCGGCTCGATTTTTTCGTGAAGTCAGCAATTCGAGCGGGTCCTCAGATCGGCGGAAGGGCATCGGTTTCTTCTTTTCGAAGAGGGCTGGGCTTCGGTGAGGAGGTCCATCTCAGCAAGATCTTGGTCTCGACACCCCCCATAAGCCACAGACGTTCACGAAAAAGCGAGAAGAGACCAGGGTTGCACGGAGGTTGCGATTGACTTAGCCGTAGATTTCCATTTCGCTGTTTCACTTGCTTCACGATGCACTCTCACAACCTTACCTAATCCCCCCCGTACCCCTTCCCTCCTAACGTGTACGCCAGGCCCTCAAACGGTTTTTAATTAAAAAAACTGTTTTTTAATTAAAAACAGTTTTTAATTAAAAACAGTTTTAATTAAAAAAAGCAAAAAAAGATATGACCATGTCACCTCGCACTGCGCTTCTGCAGTCGTCGTACTGCAGCCCTGGGCCGTCGGGTTTCCGTTGCAGGCTCTTGTGTCCTCCGAAGCCCCCGAGTTTAGGACTGCGGGTCACTCAGGCTTCGAAGGCCTGGGACGGATCTTTTGCCCGGGGGGGGGGGGGGGTAGTGAGGTCCTGGACACGACACCCACATCAACCACGCAACACCATGGACCAGCGCTCCAGACTCGCAAGGTGTAGAATGAGGACTTGGCCTCGTTGATCTCCGCAAGTCTATTACCATGGAGCTTAGGCTACTAGCCCTTACTATAGGATACAGGAGAGAAACCGGGGAGTCAAAGGGGTCCGTCAGAGATCTGCAAGGTTGCCCTCCCTGTTCAACGGAAATGCTTGAGCTTGCGGGCGGGCCTGAAAATGCCTCACACAGGCTTGGGTCTAGTGCAAATATTGTGCTTCGCTCTCTGCGTGGGCGACAAGGCTCAGGGGTCGCAAGTCTCTTGGAAACAGGGGGTGAATTCGAGTATTGTGCTGGGCATTTCTGCTCGGAAGCAACCATGCGAAGGAAGCGCAACAGTGTGCTGAACAGAACTGCTCGCCCCAGAGGCATCCCTACGTGCTGCCAGGGTTCGTTGGGGCCTGGATAAGGTTGCCGACGCAACCGCCGGATCTTCAGCGCTAAGCCTTAGCCCCCAAGCCCTCTCAGGGGAGGCCAGCAGAAAGCCCCGCCTTCCCCTAAAAACCTAAACCCTAAAAAACCCTCAAACCTCAACCCCAACCCTCAAACCCTAAAAAACCCTCATCTCAGCTCCTTGGCTCAAGGGGCCAGCCCTCGAGGTTTGGCAAGATTGCTTGAGCTTGGCAAGCCAGGACAGGGCCTGCAGACAGCTTGAGGCAAACGAAGGGGTTTATGGTTTAGGGTTTAGGGTTCTTGGGGTTTGGGGTTTGGGGTTTAGGGTTAGGGCTTCAAGTATAGGGTTAACGGGCAGGTTCACACGACAGGAATCATCTTTACCCCCCCCACCCCCAAACGCCGACCTTACGTTACTGTTGGGCCCGTGCACGTGAGCGGCAGTTGCGGGCTTAATCTGGGGTTATTCGAAGACTTCCAAATCCTCACCCAACCGTCCTAAAAACCCTCAACCCTCAACGCTACACCCAACCCGAAGCCCGGGCCTCTGCAGGAAGTGGAGAAGGTGGTGGACCTCGTGACAAGGAGGGCTCAGGGCTCTAAAGTCTCCCGGAATCCCTTGCCGTGACCGGGTCACCCAAAATGAGACTAGTTCCATTCTTCAAAGCAATCTTTGATAACGTAGGAAAACCATCGCAATGAGTAAGTCATGCCATGAGAAACGTCTCAGCAGCCGCTAGAAGCACCTCGATGGCTGCCCTCAACAGTTTCGCGTTGAGTCCCTTGCAGACATGCCTAATACCCTGAACATGCGATTCCTAACCCACCATCTCTCGAACTCATCCCCAGCGCGCCGCACGGGAAGGACGGCGAACTTGACGAAGACCACGTCTCCAAAACACCCTGAACCCTAAATTGTACTACCGAAAGCCTCGCGAACTCCCCTACACTCTACCCCTAACACCCTAACCATTAACCTCATAGGATGAACCCTCAACCCCTAAACTCAAACCCAAACCCTCAGACCCCCAATCCCTACCTGGCTCCACCCGCTCGCAGGTTCATCGGACATATTCCGCATGGCCTCGGAAACGAGGTCCCAGAGATCTGCGTTCAAGCTCCTCGGCAGCCATACCTTGAACCAAACAAAAGCTTCAAAGCAGGGTTCAGGGTTCAGGATTTAGGGTTCAGGGTTTTGGGGTTGACGGTTCAACCCAGACTTTCAACAGGAAAGTTCTAAATATGTTGTCAGAATCAAAAAGGGCCGACAACCTTTTTGGTCTTGCTTCGGCAGATCGCGTGGTTTGGTATCACGTGAACGCTGGGACCCACTAGGCATTGGACTCAAGAAACACGGGATATCTCATGAAGTTGCTTGTGGTTGCTTGCTTGCTTGTTGTTTTTGCTTGGTGCTTGCTTGCTTGTTTCGGTTGTGTGCTTGTTCGTTCGTTTGTTTGTCGTGTGTGTTCGTGATTCGGATTCCAAGCCTGCAGCCCTTCCCACGGATGTTTGGTTGCCCACTTCGCCTGAACCTAAACCAAAACCGAAACCAAACCCCAAAAACCCTAAACCCTAACCCGAAACCCCAAACCCCAAAACCCTAAAACCCTAAACCCTAAACCCAAACCCTAAAACCCTAAACCTAAACTACCCACCCCCCCCCACCCCCCCCCCCACCCCCCCCCCCACCCCCCCCCCCCACCCCCCCCCAACGAGCTCGGAACGCAGGGCCCATCCACAGGGACGCCATTTCTCTTGGCTACTCGGACGCGTTTGTTTACCAGAGCCTCTGAACTGCCTTACGACACCTGCCGTGTTTCCTGGGTTTAGGGTTTTAGGGTTTTAGGGTTGTAGGGTTCGTGCGCAGCAAGAGCCGCGAATTCAGGAGGACCGCCGTATGCCATACAGCGAGTTTTCGAAAGTTATGGTCCCGTTTTTGGGCGCCTGATTACTCGCAAACCCCCCAAAGGGACCATAGTTTAGAGAAACTGACAATATGGGAGTTTACGAAAAAAAGGGGGACCGACAAAAAAGGGGCCCCCCCCCCCCCCCCCCCCCTCCCAATATTATGACCCCCCAAAAAAAAGGATCCCTTTAATGGTGAGGACCCCCAATAAGGTAACCTTAATTTCCTAAAGCCCCCATCTCCGACTTCCTTAGAGTGCCCTATACACCCAAGACTCCCAGAGGCCTCCTAAGGCCCCTTAGGGCATCCTGGCTGCTCGAGATCCGAGAAGGTGAGCTGGAAAGAGCCTTCTGACTTACCTTAGGAGTAGAGAGTGAAACGCGAGCACAAAGCCAGATGCGGTTCAGGCGTTTTGGGGGGGGGGGGGAGGTCGGGGTTGCATCAGATCCTGCATCTTGAATCGTGCCCGAAGCCTCTGACCGTGGACATGCGAAAGCCGCGTTTCTGCGTTACCCGTGCCACCTATTTCCTTCCGAGGCCCGTGCAAAAGCTGAAGACGTCTCGAAGGAAAAGCACCTCCCGAGACGAGAGTCTGCGCATCACGGATGCTCAGCTACCTGTTTTTGAATGGGCATCTGCCAATGTCACAGAAACGGCCACCAAGAAGCGACCCTTCAAGACATGTGCTCTGAAA
>CAJNDS010001180.1:660724-663224 GCA_905221605.1 Symbiodinium natans | reverse complement strand
AGCTTGAAGTTAAGAAACGCTTCTGGGGTAGTCTAGTAAAGACGGAAATCGAAATGACACTAATGACATGGTCAAAAGAGCGGCGAGAGAAATGAAAGCCTTTTAAATGGAGGAGTATGGGGCTCGGGGATTCAAGGCAGTGCCGGATCTTCTGCCATTTCTGGGTCGATGTCCCGGACCGAGCCTTGCAATTAAGACAAGTGCTGACACTCATTGTCATTCGCTCGTTGCGTAGTCGGATCACGACGAAGGCCCGTAGATGAACGTCTGGGCGAGTCTCGATGGGAGCTGCTTTGCGAGCGCCCGGAGCTCACTGAATTCACTTCACACGGCCCCCCAATCCAGACAACACAGACGGCTCCCTTGGAAATCTTTCTGAAAACGCGGTTGGTACACGTTGTAGTTGCATGCTAAGGAAGATAGAGCAATGATACTCGCACTCAAAAGATACATCCTAAACCTTTGGAAAGGTTGTAGATGATTGCATGACCAAAACGCCCGGTGCCTGTCGGACAGCCACGCATTCCACCTTGACTGTCGAGCTAGCTTCAAGCACCACACATGACACAAATTCGCCTCGGCTTCCTGCCGAGAAGCGTTTGGAACAAGCAGACATGGATCCGGTCTCCTTCCCCCTAAGTCGTGCCAAATTTTGTGACGCACCCCCCGCCCCCCGGCCCCGGCCCTGACCCCCCACCCATCGCTTGGAGGAGCTGCGCTGGGACCATTGCTGGGACCCCTGGGACCCTTTCTTTGGATCCCCCCTCCCCTTTTTTGAGGCCCTCTTTCCTCCTTTCCTGTGGGCCCGCCCGGCTGCCTAGGCGGCGCGCGCAAGCGTTTACAATTATTTGGAACAACTTATAAACAAATATGCGGGTTTCTATAGACTAAAGATCTTAATGTTCTTGGGATAGATCCGGGGCACACAATATTCTGGGACATACCCAAATCCGCCTGTCTGAGTCCAACTCGGCAATGTAAGCCCTGCGCATGCTTCGAGGGCGTGCGCGGCAGCGTCGGAGGTGCCGGCTCTTCGCTTTCGTCTGAGAGGACCTGCCGACCGAGCTGCCACGAAACTTCGAACGATGCAGGAGACGCACGTGAGCGGTGAAGGCCTTGCACTCGGTACAGACTCTTGCCAAGTGTTCAGCACATCACAAACTTCGCGTCTTCACTCTAGGTTTGGGTGGGCCTAGCGGTCTCAAGTCCAGAGTATACTGTATAATAGAGTCTAGGGTTTAGGGTTTAGGGTTCAGGGGCCAAAAACGCCCGACCGAGTAGTCGGCGAAAGCATGAACCCGACACCCACCTCATCCACGGAGAGCTGCCTCTCCAAGGAGGCAGCCTTGGCGAAGTGCTCCTGCCGGACCTTGATGGCCTGCTGCATTTAACAGGGGGGGGGGGTTAACGTTTACCTCGGGATGCTGGACTTCGGGTTTGCCAGGTGCTGGAGTTGCGTGGAAGATTCTCCACTCTAATGGGTTTCCATGTGGCAGGTGCATGCGCACGGGGAGCAGCTCGGAAGAGACGTGCGCTGGACCACTCTGACCCTTGAGCTGCATGGGCTGTCAAATCTCTTGGCTTCAAATGATCAGCAGGTTGGGTCACTGGCTTCTGTCTCCTGAGTCGGTTCGTCGTGTAAGCGCAGTTTGAGGCACCCCCCCCCTTCCCCTTCCCCCCCCCCCCCTCATATGATATGAAGCCCCTCTCTGCACACCGGCAGCCTCCTCTTCGTGGAGTAATTATGAGGCTTCGGAAAGCCATATGTGATAGCTATGTGTTCTTACCATTTCAGACATTATCATTCTTTTCGGAAGGGGGTTGGGGGTGGCTGATTTCCATATTCAAAACTCAATGCCCCAAGTCGTACCCCGTTCTCCTCCAAGCCCTGCGAGGGCCCGAAAGCTCCGAATCGCAAGTCGTTGCTCCCCAAACTCGCCTGGATCAGGGCCGCCCTCGTCTCCTTTCGACTTTTTGGAGGGCTCTCGGTGCCATGTGCGTCTCTCAATTCCGTTTACACATCTTTGGGAGTGGGTTTCGAACACTTTGGGTGCAGAAGGCGCTTTAAAGCATCGGACTGCGCAGCTCACAAGCCCACCGAATTCCCAACCCTCTTGCTCCTTGGAGGCTGTCCGGGAGATGCTCAGCAGCTTGTCAGCCGCCTTAGCCTCGGGATGCAAGGACGCGAGCGGAGTCTGGAGGAAGACGCCCCACAGAGGATGCAGAGAGAGGCCCCCCAGCTTCGCGGGACCTTTTAAAGGGCGCCCATACAGTATAGAGTTGAGTGCAAGAAAAGGGGGGGGCTTCAGATCCGTGTAATTGCCTAAGGAGACCTGCGCTGATACCTTCTGCACAGTAGTCGCCCTTAGATTCCATGGGAGGTGGGGCACCGAAACAGCGGCTCCCCGAAGTTTCTGAAAAAGGTTGCTTCGCGCCAGCCCAGGGGCCGATATTCGGCTGTAAAGGCGACGTCCGATTTCACCTTGGGGGAAACTCTGTG
>CAJNDS010001180.1:610724-655724 GCA_905221605.1 Symbiodinium natans | reverse complement strand
AACCAGAACCCTAAAAAAGGGGAAAGGGTACCACTGGGCTCCCAAGTTGCAGCACCCCAGTCCACCTTGCGGAGCGCCTCCACCCAGGCGGCGGCCAAGGAGATGGGCGATTGGCACGCGTATCGGACCTTGATCATCGTCCCCTTCTTGTCCCATCTCTTGCCTCTACTGAACTTGAAACCCTAGCAAAATTCATCATTTCAGCTGTTTCTTAGGAGTTATTACATAGTACCCAAAAATAAAAAAAGAAAACAAGATTTCCAAGAATTCCCTTAGTTGCAGAGATGGGAACAGCCAGGGTGATCGGATGGAAGCTCTTGCTCTGGATCAGCGCCTGCCTTTAGCATCCACTCGATGACAGGGAGATTGTTGGCCCTTGTGCTGGACTTCTTGCCGCAGTCGATGGCAAAGTGCAGGAGGGTTATGTTTTCGTCCCCACCCACCTGTACTCCCCTTTTAGAACCTTAATAAAAAATATGATTTTTTATATTCTGTTGGGTTGTATATGAACAAAACAAGAAATAGTTCCCAAGGGGGATATAGCCACCTGTGTCCAGTCGAAGTCCACGGCTGCGTAGGCCTGCTATTAACTTAACTCACTATGAATAACCCTAAACCCTAAACCCTAAACCCTAAACCCTAAACCCTAAACCCTAAACCCTAAACCCTAAACCCTAAACCCATGCAGGAGATCCACAAGCTAGGCCTGCATTCCGGGAAGGTCGCCAAGCCGGATCAGCGCGCTCATCGCGTTAAACTTGCTGCTCGTCCCCATGGCTCAGCTACAAGTCAGATGCCCAACGTAAAGCCCTAAACCCTAAACCCTAAACCCTAAACCCTAAACCCTAAACCCTAAACCCTAAACCCTAAACCCTAAACCCTAAACCCTAAACCCTAAACCCTAACCCTAAACCCTAAACCCTAAGCCCTAAACCCCTCCGAAAACCCTCCTAAGCATGCTTGGGCCATTTCTAGGAAGAGGTCATGGGAGCGGGCCCATTATGCATCTGCAACCAGCCTAGTTCTCCACAGCAAGGTGCTCAGGCACACCCCAACCGGTGCTGCCACAACTTGGGCCAATGTAAGCAAGAAAGGGTAGTAAGCGGCGGGGGCAGACCGACAAAAACAACAGAGCCATGCAAAACCCCTCAAGCGCCAAAAAAGCCCCCAAAGGCCTCCTATGAACCTTCCACCCCCCACCCACCCGGTCAAAACCTGAAGACCTCCCTCAACCCTTAACCCCAAAACCCCAAGAACCCAAAAACCCGGCCAAGAGGCAGATGTCCTTTAGCCGATGCCGTGGCATGTTGAGAATCCTTGGCTTGGTCTTGGCTTGGGAAATGGGGATTTAGGAAAGAGAGCAAGAGAGCAAGAGAGAAAGAGAGCAAGAGAGCAAGAGAGAAAGAGAGAAAGAGCGCAAGAGAGCAAGAGAGAGAGAGATCCAAAGGCTCAGAATGATGCAGCCGTCTGCTGAGAGATCCGGAAGCCACACCACAGCATTACATTTGGCTGCATACCACCAGGCGCCCATTTGAGAACTCCCCTCTGCGCAGTCGAAAGCACAGAGATCTTTCGAACATGCGGGGCGCGAACGCAGTACGGCTGGCCCTAGCAGGCCCTATACAAGCCCCTATCATCACAAACTGCCCTGAAGGGCCTAAACCTAAACCCTAACCCCCAAACCCCAAACCTCCTGAACCCCAGCATATCCTTGGCGCGACATTTTGCCAAGCTCGGAACGAGCCGCTTTCATTGAGAACCCTGCTGCTCCCCCGACGTGGCTCTGAAGCCCTGTTGTCGCCCGACAAGTAAGACGGGCCAAGAGTCAAACAGGAGCTATAAGCGGCAACCCCACTCACTTCCATTTGCATGTCGCTTCTTTGCCGTCCCCCATTTGTGCACACTGTAAACTGCAAACCTGCATGCCCACAAATGCAAAAATGACAACATCTTGGGGGCTGCTTGGGTTTAGGGCCGTTTAGGGTTTCGGTTCCCTGCCACGCGTCTGCTCCAACTCCAGAATGTCCACCTGCACACGTCCAATGTCAAAAGCCCTTTTTTCCAGGCGTTGTCGCGGATGTTAGCACACATGCACAAAAGAATGAGAATGCTTCTTGCTTCGGGTTCTATCTGCCGAGTCTCACCAACATTGATACAGGAGCCTGAAAAGTATTGGCAAAACTTCCCAAAACTCCGATTCCAATTCATGCCCTACACAAACTGAAGGTTCGGGGGATTGTTGCAGTCCAGCCCAAGGTTTGAAGGTTTTGAAGCGCACGCTTTGAGGTCTGTTGATGGGATTAAAAAATCTGATAACAGAGAGACAGGTTTACAGTAAGTGATACATATGTGCACTTATATTAATTTCATATACACATGTATGCATGTGTACACGTACATGTATATGTGCACGAGACCGTATATGTACATTTCTATGTGCATGTAGATAAGGGTTTAACACGTTCAAAAGGCGTTTAACAGAGGACTTTGCTCTTGTACAGAACTTCAGCCCAAGGCTTTTAGAGGCTCCCATGAAAGCATTTCGGGAATCAGGAACCAGGAATACCTCCATGCGAGCTCCGCCGCGGAGCCCCCAACTGAGAGAGGGGAGAAAACCCAGCAGGGCTGGTGAGTTTCAGTGTGTCGATGTGGTTATATAGTTCTTTGAGTGATGGCTGTTGTTTTTTTGTTTTTTCGTTTTTCTTTCTAGGGGGAAGGGTATGAATGCGCGGCTTTAGGGCCCAGAACTTTCGAGTAGATGTGAGGGCTGCTCAAAGAAGCTGCACCCTGAAGCCGCAAACCCGGGGGGCTCGTAAACCCTCGACCCCCTTGTCAGCCTCTCTGAACGCCCTTGAACCAAAGCCCTCCCCCCCCCCCCCCCCCCTCCCCCGAAAGTGTGAGCTATACTCCCCTTAGAACCTTAATAAAGATAATATGTTTAATATTCTCTTGGGTTTTATATAAACAAAAAATGAAATAAATCCCAAGGGGGATTTAGTGAGCCGCTGGCTTCCTCGCCCCTCGGGACCTTGTTCGGCGGCTTGGACTTTGCTCTTCGGCCCAGTTCCTGCCACCTCGCGTCGAGGAATCCTAGAGTTTTTATATTTTCATGTGGGGATTTCCGAAAACAAGGGTGCCCTGGATTGGGGGTTCCTATAATGAGGACAACCGTATTTTCCTGGGTTTATGGTGTTTCTTCAGGGTACCCCGACTTTTGGGAGATAACCCGGAGGTTTGGTGGCTTCTCGAGCATTGTTGGGGGTGACAGGGTTCAGAGAGCTTTACAGGGCTTATTGGGCCGTACGAAGTAAAATCAGGGCTTGTAGATAGTAACATGCGATTCGTTCTCTTGAATGGGGCTCGGTTGGAGGGGAAGTCCAAAAACTCTGATCTAAGGGAGCCCAAAAATTCGAGGATACTTGAGGAAACTCTGAACTGTTCGCAATCACGACGCGCCTGTTGTAAGTCCTGACCCAGAACTCCAGTGTCCTCGTCTGGACGTGCTGGGACTGATGCGTGTGGAGGACACTGGTTATTAGCAGAGGCTGGGAGCACTGCAAGAGCAGAACTCATGTGCCCCCGACCTACTGCAACTTGCTGCAAACACGGCTTCTGGAGTTAGGGTTTTATCATGATTTAGGTTTGGGGTCTATAGGCCCCCCCCCCGGCCCCCCAAAACCCTAAACCCTAAACCCTAAACCCTAAACCCTAAACCCTAAACCCTAAACCCTAAACCCTAAACCCTAAACCCTAAACCCTAAACCCTAAACCCTAAACCCTAACCCTAAACAAAACCCTAACCCTAAACCCCCCCCCCCCCCCCCCCCCCCCCCCGCAAGAAAGCAACCAGAGGGCCGATTGTTCAGCACGCGGAATTCCAGGGCGGGCTCTCCGGTCAGGATGGTCGACCAATAATCACCTTATTGCGACTCTACGACAGATGTGGTTTAGGGTTTCGGGTTTAGGGTTTAGGGTTTGGGGTTTAGGGTTTAGGGGCTTCCCCATGCTTCCCACAACCCCCCTTTTTCTTGTCTTTTCATGTTGTGGCACACTCCGTGCTTCCATTGTCTGGCATTGTGCCTGGCATTGTGTGGCAGTGTGGCATCCTGAGGCCAATCCCCCCTCGAGCAAGAATAGTCCGCGACCGCAAAAAAACAAGATGCTTGTCTCCACAACGGACCTCAGCTTTTTGCAATCCTTTTGTGGTAGCGCAGTGCAAGCCAAGCGTCCATTGAATCGCCAGTCCTCAAGCTGCTTGAAGCAAAAGAGTGCTGAATACGAAAGCAGAGCAGCCTCTGGCTTGGGGGCAAACTTGAATTCGTGGCTAGAAATGATTCTACACCTTGCGGGTGGGGGGGGGGGTGCCATTTGAGAGAGTGAAACGGCGTCAAGCTGCCTTTGAGTTTGGGGCAGCAGCCCAGGTCCCCTAAACCCTAAAACCGAAAAACCCTAAACCCTAAACCCTAAACCCTAAACCCTAAACCCTAAACCCTAAACCCTAAACCCTCGCAGCCCAAGGCACTGCCCACTCCGTTTGGATGGCAGACTCGATCTGGTTCACAGAGCCTCCGAGTCGTCAAGGCATAGCCCCAAACAACGCCAGGGGGTCCCATAAAAGACAAAGAAAGCTTCCCCGCACTCCGAGAACTCAGCAGTCCCCCCTAAACCCTACAAACCCTGTAACCCCTATGGACCCTGTAAACCCGACAAACCGCACATTACGCTCAAAAAACACGATAAACCCTTAAAACCCTTTCAACCCTGCAAAACCCCGTAAATCCCCAAAAAGCCCTATACAAAAAGCCCTATAAATCCACTATAAATCCCCCACAAATCCCCTGTAATATATGAATCCCCTATATAAATCCCCTATAGATCCCTCAAAGTCAGTGCCCAGGCGCAGTCGATGAACGAGAGGCGCCGCTGCTTCGGCTCCTCAGAGCTCATCGCCGCGTCGACGACGCAAAGGGGGCGCCCGCAGATCTTGCGTCGTTTTGTGTTTTTATGTTTATGGTTTCTGCTCTTTCTGCTAATCTCCTTATATAAGAACCACAGCACAGGGTAGCTTGACGGGGGAAAGCTTGCCCCCCCGTCCTCTCAAGGTTTTGGAGACTTCAGGGTGGGTGCCGTTTTTTCGGTTGCCTTTTGTTATAATTTAGGCGTGGGGAGTTTTTGGGGTTTCTGGCTGTGGTTTGGGAGGGGTGTGGGGTGTGGCAAGTCAGTCAGGAAATAAGGGCTCAGCAGGAGTTGAGGCAGTCTTGCTGACTTGGGAAAGTTCCAGGTGATGTGGCCTAGGCCCCCCCCCGCCCCCTCAAGCTTCTTCAGGGAACCGTGTTGTGTATCCTTGCGCCTGCTGCCAATGCCAAGAACAGCTTGGGCACAAAATGTGGCCGGTGGGCGGAGCAGGCAGAGGTGCAACGTTGATTCATCCTACAGACTGCCGTGGCTTCAAGTGCTAGAAAGATGCAAAATTCAGGGCAGCCAGGGCCAGAAGGCCGGCGGGTAGGGGGGGCGGGGGGCGGGGGTCAGAGAGTGCTAAGGTGTGTATGTGTGTGTGCCCAGTGCCCACTCAAAGAGGTTCGAAGTCACTTGCGGCCAGCTGCTCTCTGCCTCTGCCTATGAGCTTGAAAGAAGACATTTGGGGGTGTACGATATTAGGGGTACCTTATTGGGGTCCTTGCTATGAGGGGATCCTACTTTTTGGGGGGTCTAGATTATCTAATTTTCGAGAAGCCTGCAAAGAACCCCGCCCGCCCCGCACTTTGACAGCGAAGAGCGGTCACTGACACTCTCCGTGGCAACTTAAGGGACTGAGCCCGACCTCCTGTGCAAAAACCCTAAACCCTAAACCCTAAACCCTAAACCCTAAACCCTAAACCCTAAACCCTAAACCCTAAACCCTAAACCCTAAACCCTAAACCCGAAACCCGAAACCCTAAACCCTAAACAAAGAAAAGCTGCGTCAAGTAAAAAACGGCTGCGAGCTGCTGCTTGTGAGCCGCTTGCCACGCACTTCTCGCACTTGCTCACTGGCCGGAAGCGATGTCCTTCCCGACTTCATTGGAGGGTTTAGGGTTTAGGGTTTAGGGTTTAGGGTTTAACTAAGGCTAAAGCAGCGGGCTTGAAGTCGCAGCAAGGGCGAACGCACTGACATCTGCACCCAAGCGTGTTTTACACTTTCCATTTTGTGTGTGTGTGTGTGCGCGCCCGTGCGCGCGTGCGCGCGTGTCGTGGGCTCTCTTACAAACTTTGGTGCCTGAAAGCTTCGGTGCCTGAAAGGGAGGCTGAGGGGTGTCCAGGCCTCATAACACGCCAGGCCGCGGCCGACGGCGCCAAACGAGATTTTTCTTGGCCCCCGGCTTCCATATGCCGGCGTGGCGCCCTGCATAAAGCATTATTCATATAAGGTTTTTTATTAAGGAGCGGGGGGAGGGGGGAGGGGGAGGTCGCTTCTCTCGCTCAGGTCAAATTGAGCGGCGGTCTGAGGTCAGTGGGCCGTGATGGGGGAGTCGCACGTGCAACTGTGACATTGCCACACTTAAGCTAGCAACTCTGAATGCCCAGCCTGCATTTTGTTTTCTTACAAATAGGCGCTGTAGCAA
Organism: Symbiodinium natans; assembly: GCA_905221605.1. NCBI lineage: Eukaryota > Dinophyceae > Suessiales > Symbiodiniaceae > Symbiodinium > Symbiodinium natans. The sequence goes on along the minus strand of CAJNDS010001180.1, from coordinate 649,122 downwards.
GCACGTCGGCTGCTGGAGAAACAGCAAAAATATAAAGAGTGATCCCCCAAAACTGTACCTCGAGAGGGCTCGAGGATCTCTGTTGAAAGTATTGGACCCCTTAGGGGTGCCTCGGCCGCGTGCCGCCCCTTATGGGTAAAGTCGCTCCCGAACTGGGGCGGGTGGCGGATCTTGCACTTCACTGTAGCAGCACTTGAACCTACCATCAACTGCTCCGCATGATCCGCATGCTATCGGCCGAGTTCTGAGGACGGATTAGGAACATCGGGCTTGGCAAGCAGTCCATATGCGAGGATGGCAAAAAGCAAAGTTGTCCCTGCAAATGCCGAGGCTGCAAGAACGGGGTCGAGCACGGCACCGTAGAGCCACCATTGCCAAAGCAAAGGCGCGGCGGTATTCACAGTGGAGGCAAGGTACCCCGCAAGCTTGACGGCGCAATATGCTGGAGCACTGAGCTTCTTCTTCTGCTTCTTCTGCATCCATCGTGCGATTCTGCCAAAGATGAGGTGCGCATTGGGCGACGCCCACAGAAACCATGCAACTGTGGCAATCAAGATGGAGAGGGCATGCCTGTGTGCCCCACCGTGGGCCCTTGCGGCAGCATGGTCAGCCTGGCCCCACAAAATGCAGGAGCATCCCCCCAAAAGCCACAAGTACCCAAAAGGGAAGCCTCGAGTGACCTGCTTGAGGAAGGTGTCGCAAATGCTGGTCCTTACCTGTGTCTCCAAGGCCTCTATAGAGCCGAACCACTCAACGATGCACTCCTCCAAAATGACCCGGTCGCACGCAATCCGCTGTCCATCTGGGGTGAGGTGATTCGTCGAACAGCAGGCGCACGTGACCTCTTGCCACCTGAATGCGCGAAACTGCTGTTCGGCTGTGAAGACATCGCGCCAGAAATGCTCCAGCACATAGGTGAGCAAAAGATTCAATGCAAGCATGTACACTACCTGAACCATGACAACAAGGCCACTTGAAGGCAGGACGAGCTCGAAAGCGAAACTCAGCACCCCTCCTGCCACGATGATGAACATTAGCGGCGCAACCGCAATAGGTTTGATCACAAGCTTCGCCCGCGGGTCATCTTTGTGGCTGTGGAGAAATGCCGCGAGCTCGAAAACACACCATAGCCTGGAAGGTCGTGTGTGTGTGTGTGTGTGTGTGTGTGTGTGTGTGTCTGTGTGTGTGTGTGTGTCTGTGTGTCTGTGTGTCTGTGTGTCTGCGTGTGTGCGCGTGTGCGTGTGTGCGCGTGTGCGTGTGCGTGTGTGCGCGTGTGCGTGTGTGCGTGTGCGTGTGCGCGTGTGCGCGTGTGCGCGTGTGCGCGTGTGCGCGTGTGCGCGTGTGCGCGTGTGCGCGTGCGTGCGTGCGTGCGTGCGTGTGCGTGTGTGTGCGCGCGGGTGTGTGCGCGCGCGGGTGTGTGTGTGGGTGGCCACCTTGAGATATAGGATGCCTCTTGTCGCTGCAGCTCCGAAGATTTGTTTCACTTGCAGGGGGGCACGGCGTCAGATTCCGGACCGTGCCTAACAAAGCTGCGGAATCTGATGGGAAGCAAGGGCTGATCACCCTTGTGTACCTGCTCAAAAGTCAGTTCAATGTAACATCTTCTAGAGCAATGTTGATGCTGCAATTATTGCAGAAGATGTTGATGCCCTGCACTTAGTGCAGAAGACGTTGGTGCTGCACCCAGTGCAGAAGATGCCGATGCCGCACCTAGTGCAGACGCTGTTGATGCTGCACATTGTGCAGAAGATGCGGACGCAGCGCTTGCTGAGGCCTTATCCCTTCAGGAGAAGGTGATTTTCTGTGTGCGTGCGTGCGTGCGTGCGTGCGTGCGTGTGTGCGTGCATGTGTGCGTGCGTGCGTGCATGCACGCGTGTTTGGTGTGTGGGTGTGTGTGTGTGTGTGGGTGTGTGTGTGTGTGCTCCAGCAACATGCGCTGTGCAAGCTTTTCCTGGCGGGTGCTACTTGGGCTTGCCGCCGTTGCAACACGCCACCATTCTCGAAAGACTCTCAAAGCGACCTTGAAGACCCAGGAAAGAATAATAACAGACCTTTGGTCCTCCAAGGTTCTGGCAGCCATCTTCTGACTTAAAGCCGCCCAGCCCAAAGAGTGTTCAACGCCCAGGCCGTTCTTAGAACGACCGAAAGAGACGACAACACAGAATGTTCGTAAAATGACAGCACTGAATGTTCGTAAGATTTCGCAAAACATGTTGCCTTTGGCGGATCTTTCGCGAACCGTTGGTATCCCTTGGGAAAGTTACGGTCATTAAATCGGTACAACCCTTGCTTGAAGGAGTAGCGTCCTACAGGTACCTGTAGGTTGCAAACAGATCTTTTCTACGCCTCAGCGCGGCGGATTCGGTACATGGTTGGGAGACATCGCCTTTTCTGGGTGCGACGCATTATAAGGCATGTGCAAGACTTCTCCTAAGTTGCCATATGAGAGCAGTTTTCACAAAGCCGGGCCTGGAGAGGTACGTCTTATCCCAGACCACCACCAGGCGCTTGGAGCTTTTCATGAAGGCGCCCAGATGCAAAATGGCCTGGGCCTTCAAGGCATTGTTCCCCTGATGGATACAAATTCGGTCCAGAAAGACGCTGTCTCCAGATCGCCAAAGAAGCAGGGTCAGCAAGGAGGCGAGGACACCGCTGAGGAGCGCCCAGCAGTTGTACCTGAATTCTCCGGAGTATCCTGGTCCTTGGATTCGGGGCTCCTTGTACCAGCCCGGGAGGATCTCCAGATACGACAGGACGGCCGCAAGAAAGGCGGCAAACGTGCCCACACAAACTGCAGGGAAGCCATTCTTGAGCATCAGCAGCAGCCAGATCTTCATGGACCGCTTCCCGTGCCAGCTGTGGGACCAGAACTCCTTGATGAAGGGCACCTTGGCACTCAGCGAGAAAAGCGCATGCAGCTTTCCTGGGTCGAGGGAAGTTTCTCGCAGCACCTGGCCGAAATTTCTCAGCACCACCCACGCAGGGACGGCACGAAGCAGCTCTGGCTTCTCGAGCTGCATGCCGGAAACGACGTCCACAATCGTTGCCAGAACCTGAGGCTCAAATTCCAGAGGTCCGCCCTTGGCCGGAAGATCCCCGCTCTCTTTACTCTCTTTCTCCGGCACGTCAAAGACAACATCGTCAACATCGTCAACGTCTTGTGATGCCATGGCGCGTCGCAGCGGCGGCACGGATGCGCTCACACGGACTCTGCCTAAGGCACGTGTCTGGGCGTGGGGTGTGTCCGTGCTGCCTGAGCCGAGAACCCCCCAAAACCACAGACGTGACGTGGATGGCCGGCAAGCCATCGCATCGCGTCGCGAAGACTACGCAGCGCATGCGATATGCGAGTCAGCGATTCGTGGCATGAGAAAAAGGATTCCAGGATTGGTATGATGCGGATCGCAACTACTGTGGCTTAGCGTCTCGCAGGACTCAGGTTTTGACGGGTGTGAAGGTGCTTGAAGCACCTGATCGCGCTGGCGGAAAGCCGCTTTAGGGTTGGGGATCTACGGCTTCCGGCAACGCAAAAATGTGACATCAAGCCGGTTCTGTCGCCGTAAAGCGTACCGCTCGGTGAATCCGAGCCGGAATGTTTCATGAAAACTCGCAAATGCCAGGGAGGCCTCCAACGGGCCCAACAGAATTCTAGCGGAAACCATCGAAACCTCGGCTTTCTGGAGCCCATCTGATCAAACTTAGCACTCGCCCTTATCAGCTTGGTTCGCGCCCCCCCCCCCCCCCCCCCCCCCTCCCAATTTCTCAAGGTTTTCTTCGGCTGTCTGCAGGATCAAATCCTGCTCGTAGGTGTCCCCGTGTACACCTGGGAGCAACACTATGGACAGTATGGAAGAATATCAACGCCAGCTCAAACTCACGGCAGGCATGGCGAACCTGAGACGGCAAGATCCGACTGGCGCTTGGCAGCCTCGATTTGCTTCCTTGGTAGGACAGAGGTGCTGATGCAGAATTGGCCCTCAAGCCACACGCAAGCTCTGAATGGTATAGCCACACCGAATATCAGTAGCCAGCGCAAGCTCGTTCACGAGTCACAATCCCCCCACCCCTCCCATCCCTTCCCGAATCACAAATCCCCACACCAGGATAGCCTAGAACAACTCTGGAACCACGATCATAGCAATGTCGGCTTTCTGCTGCGTGATAAAGGCCATCCATCGGCAGTAGCGAACTGAATCAGTTGCCACAAGGATTGCGGGAGGAATCCTCAATCTCCAAGTCAAGCCCACACTATCCCACACCCGGCCCTAACACCAAGCTACGAAATCCATGCACAAAGGCAGAGCAAAACGTGCCCGGACAAAGCAACACAACACCGTGGCTCTTGGCTCGAAGTTTTTGATTTCCCCTTGTGAGCTAGGGGTCGTCGCCTGTAATTGAGCCCCGCAACTTGTCCCGCACCTGGTCCGTGTCTCACCAAGAACTTGGAGCCCGCGCAGTTGGAGGCCTGACGTTTGGTATGCCTGAACAGCCGAAGTACCGGTGCAGTGAGCTTGGTATCAAGGAAGCCCACCAAGATTAACATGGATTTGTTCCTGTCACTTGCTGGTGGGCCAGACCTCATTGAAAGGCTTAAGCCTATTGCTGAGTTGTAGGGCACGCATGAGGTCAATTAACTTGCATGACTCCCGTTTTACTTCAATCTCTCGCCCAGCAATTCAAGTCGCACTTTCTACGGGTGTGAGCGACAGAACGAGATGACCACGGCCAACCCCGCACCATTTCTTTATGTCACTGAAACTTGGGCCCCGAATTCGCAAGAACATTGCGCCTCTGAATGCCCAAGCTTAGTCTTGAAAAGAACTGAAGGGATGCTCTTCGAAATTTGTGGGCAAACGCCCTTGCGGCACAAAAACCAAAGTTGTTTTTCGGGGGCTCTTTCGTTCAAATCGCTTCCACGCTCACTTCAATCACGCATTTGCGATTGACTTCTCAAAGTCATCGAATAAGATACAAATTTATGCATGGCCAGTTCTTTGAATTATGGTCCCGTTTTGAGTACCTCAAATTTTTTGTTGCCGTAGTACAGTAGGGATCCAAGAAAAACCATCATTCTAAAGAACTCAACACGTGGAAACATTTTGCCCTGAGCTGTATGCCGCGGCTTTTACAGCCCCGGCTGCACTGACAAGTGTGCAGGACGAGACATTTTTAAGATCCTTATCCCTTCGTGGGACTGTTTCTGCATACCCTAGAAGAAGGTGGTTTAAGTAAACTGAAATGAAATGTTTATCCCTTTGTGGGAAAAGAAATCCCACGCGAGCCGCAGCATGGGAGGGAGTCTCCTGCCTCTGAGATGGAATACCCCTGGTCCTCCTAGGCAAAACTTGGGCGGGGACTCCGAGCCGGAGCCGCCAAAATTTGACCGACCAGCAAGTACATACCTCGGCAACGGCCTCTGAAAAAAGAGGGCCACAAGAAACACGGGAACTGAGAGACTATCTTGGTGATAGATCCCTGCACTATTTTAAGGGGAAAACACATCAGGATGGCCGAAGAGCAGGATGGCCAGGGAACTTCGACGAAGACTCGGGATACCAACGGGCCGAGACGAAGTTCGACGAAGGCCGGGGGGCCGGGCGAAGGTTCGACGAAGGCCGGGAGGTTCGACGAAGGGGGAGGGGGTTCGACGAAGGCCGATACAAAAGGCCAAAACAAAGCCCGAAAAAAAGCGCGAGCGTTCGACGAAGGCTAAATGAACGCCGGAGGTTCGACGAAGGCCACAAGGGCCGGGAGGGGGGTTCGACGAAGGCCAAGGGTTTCGACGAAGGCTAGGGGGGTTCGACGGCCTTTGCCGAAGGCTGTGTACCATCCGCCCCCATACGCCGTCCTGATCGGTTTGCCCCTGATATTTACAGTGGAAAGTCGTTCCTTTTTGCGGAGAGCATAAGCGCGCCCTGCAGCATCAGCATCGCGAGCGTCAAGTAACATCGTGGAGAAGCTTCATTAATTAGGGACCAAAATGAGCGTCGTCAGCAACACAAGCAACATCCTGGACGAGATGCGCGAGATTGACCCCGCCGTTTGTTGTTGCAATGAGCGTGAGACACAGTCTGCAGCGTGCGCAATGCTCATGACCCCTCTTCATCTGGTTCCTTCCCGTTTTGCAGCAGCTGCCTCACATCACCCTAGCAACATGAGCATGGTGAATATCGACCTGCGCTTGACACTGCTGACCGTGAGATCTGCCCAGCAGCGTGAGTAGCCCAAGCGAACGCACGACCTCCTCATGATCCAAGACCTTCCTTTTGGCAATGCGTTTGAAATCACCGCGGCATAGTGAGCATCAAACAACACGCTGGATGAGAAGCACGGGAAATATCGGGAAATAAAACGACTTCCTCTTGCCCTTTCCTTCATGCAGTCGGCGTGACATCCATCCCAGAAACCTGAAAATCCTGTAAGCCATTAGCCGTAAGCATAAAGCAACATCCTGGATGCGACGGGCAAAAATCGCACCTAAGACCGTCCTTTGACTTGAGCGTTGAGCGTGAGATCACAATAGCAACATGAGCATCGCGAGCATGAAGCAACAACCCGGATGAGATGTGCGTAAATTCGCACGACCTCCTCTTCATCTAGTTCCCTCATTATTCGCAGCGAGTCTCAAATTATTCCAGCAGCACGCGCGTTCCGATAATGACGAAGCAGGCTCCTGGATCGATAAGACGCGTGGAATTCGCACGACCTTCGCCGGATCTTCGCTTGGCGCAGTTCCTACTGTTGTGGCGAGCGTGACCAGCCACATGATCATCGTGAGATGAGGCACTTGGCGGTGTGGGGGAAATGGCTTCGGAAATGACTGTTTAGTTTGTCGGTGACATGCACAAGCCAGTCTTACGCGCCAGTGTTCATCTTCGCCCTGCTTGGTTCGGCGTGTCGTGCAACAATCCTCACACCACGTGGCACGCCGTGTCGCGCACAGGTAGTGCTTCTACATGTCTGGGTGTGACTTTCTGGACCTTGGGTGGACATATGATCGAAATCTTGTTGAGTTTTTAAGGCGCTTGGCTGACTCACCTTGACAAAGGCATTGTCTTCTTGCACGCACAAGGCATGATCGCGTCGAGGACTCGAGGTACACCAGTGTCAAACTGTTTGTACCGTGGGTCAGCGGGAGTTGCAAGCATCGTCACTGCTCGAACCCCTCCTGCGGGCTCGGGCAACTGGGCTGTAGGAGTGCCATGAGCGTCTGGCCCGCGGCACAGCCCAACTCTGTGGGAATGTACTTCCGCGGGCAGCACTGATGGGTCAATGGCCCTTCAACAGGAGATCCTTCGGGAGGTTCAGGTTTTTCAACCTGTCAGCTGGTCGTCGTTGTGCTCTGGCCGCGCGGGGAGGCTTCCGCGGGCGTCAGCTTTTTTATGGATTCCGTGGATCCCTTCCGCAGTGGTTGTCTCGTTGAGTTTGCGGGGCTTGCTGCTGCAAGTGTGGCTCAGAGTCTTGGGGAGTCTGTTTGTTTGGGCAAACTGCACGTCTAGCTTCAAACATCAGCAAAGAAAAACATTTGGCATGTTGACGCAAGCTTGCATAAAGCGTGCGAAGACACAAGTAAACACCTCTGAAGAGGCTTAGGTGGCTTTCGGCTTCGGTTTCCAATTCAACTGCCAAGTCAGATAACAACCCCCTGGACGGCTGGATTTGTTCCACGAAGGTGCAAGGATCTCGTTCTGCCGACGCGCTGAAGGATTTGACCAAAACTTCTGTTTCGGGCCATATGTGCTGCAATAGTGCATGCGCATTTGTTGGTCCGTCTGCAGGTAAATACTACGAAAGTTTTTCTTGTTTTGGGAAATGTGATATTGTGCTTGTGTATGTGCAATGTTTCTGGCATTGGGCTTGCAGAATCCCGCTTACAAAGGAATGAAACCATCGCGATGAAGGCAACTTCAGTAGGATCAATTTCCAGGGGTCCACCTTCTGCGGACCTTCCGCGCGCGCCCCCTATCATCCTGAAAAATGTTGATGATTTTGCTAATCATCATGATCATGCTGACGCTGACGCGCTAGTCCTCTTCTCCCCATGACTGTGGTAAAGTTTGCGACTACTCGCGAAAACGCAAATGGAAATGACAAGAACTTGATACCCAACAAGCCTGGTGGTGGATTTCGAGTTTGAGGTTTGGGTTTAGAGTTTTACGGTTTAATTAAGCGCAGCTGACATCATCATCATCATCATCATGGGGTTTCTTTCTTCAGGCACATGTTGCATACATTCACGGCCAAGCACGGGGTATCTGCGGCATGACTTGTCTTCAGGCGGAGCTTCCGCCAACCTTCCGCGGAGCTTCCGCGGAGTTTCCGCTTGCTTCCCCGCACACGGTCGCGTGCAAAATCTTTCGGCCGAAACGATTCTTCTCGCTCGGCTTCATGACAGAAACGCATATTAAAAAAAAAACACGGGTTAACTGATGCGAGCATGGGCCCCTGGCACCACGGGGTTGCCCGACGGTGTGTCTGCAGGCACGTGCAGCGGGCGCAATGTCCTTGAAAATGCCCTGTGCGGCAAACGCTGTCTGTGACGAAGGGCCGCTATGATGGCCAAGTACTTGACATCACCTAGCCGAGGAGTGAGTATACAGGTCTGATGATGTTGGGCATGTGCTCGCGAAGAGGGCGTGTGTCTGAAGCCGAAGCCGCGAGAAGCCATCACAATATGCTGCAGCTTGCGCTCCCACACTCAGACCAGCCAGATAAGGTTCAATGGCTGCGGTTTGGGGTTTCGGGCTTTGGAGTGTAGTACTGGCTGGACTGTCCCCATTCACTCCACTGGCTCTACCTTTCGAGCCTCGGTTTGCTTCATACGCTTGCTCATTACTTTTGCATCAGGGCACTATTCCTTAAATTCTGCTTCTAATTGCTTACTACGATCAAGACGACCTCGACTAGGACAAGAACGAAGAACGACGACGGCGATTTCCTGAAAAGAGGTGTGTTTTAAGGGTAATTTGCTCTCAGGATATCCAGGTTCAGGGTGTGTGAATGCAAGTGTCGCGGCCTGCGACGGATTTGTTCTCTGGCTCGGCAGGATTGTGCGTTGTGGGCTGCGGAGGCTCTGTAATCCCATTGCCTTAGATCTGGCGCGCGCTATTTGGTCAAAGCTGCTCTGACCAAATAGCTCGCGTCAGGCTTGGCTTTTCTGTTCATTTCGTCTTCATTTCGTTGCCAAGATTCCTGACGCAAGCTATTTGGTCACAGCAGCTCTGACCAAATAGCTCGCGCCAGGAGTCTTGGCAACGAAATGAAGACGAAATGAACGGAAAAGCCCAGTACATTGAGATGTTTTGAGATAACTAGCGCGAGGTATTTGGTCAAAGCTGCTCTGACCAAATAGCTCGCGTCAGGCTTGGCTTTTCTGTTCATTTCGTCGTCATTTCGTTGCCAAGAAACCTGACGCAAGCTATTTGGTCACAGCAGCTCTGACCAAATAGCTCGCGCCAGGAATCTTGGCAACGAAATGAAGACGAAATGAACGGCAAAGCCAAGTACATTGAAATGTTTTGAGATGCCTGACGCGGGCTATTTGGTCAAAGCTGCTCTGACCAAATAGCTCGCGTCAGGCTTGGCTTTTCTGTTCATTTCGTCTTCATTTCGTTGCCCAGATTCCTGATGCAAGCTATTTGGTCACAGCAGCTCTGACGAAATAGCTCGCGCCAGGAATCTTGGCAACGAAATGAAGACGAAATGAACGGAAAAGCCAAGTACATTGAGATGTTTTGAGATGCCTGGTGCGAGCTATTTGGTCAAAGCTGCTCTGACCAAATAGCTCGCGTCAGGCTTGGCTTTTCTGTTCATTTCGTCTTCATTTCGTTGCAAAGACTCCTGACGCAAGCTATTTGGTCACAGCAGCTCTGACCAAATAGCTCGCGCCAGGAATCTTGGCAACGAAATGAAGACGAAATGAACGGAAAATACCAGCACATTGAGATGTTTTGAGATGCCTGGCGCGAGCTATTTGGTCAAAGCTGCTCTGACCAAATAGCTCGCGTCAGGCTTGGCTTTTCTGTTCATTTCGTCTTCATTTCGTTGTCAAGATTCCTGACGCAAGCTATTTGGTCACAGCAGCTCTGACCAAATAGCTCGCGCCAGGAATCTTGGCGACGAAATGAAGACGAAATGAACGGAAAAGACAAGTACATTGAGATGTTTTGAGATGCCTGGCGCGAGCTATTTGGTCAAAGCTGCTCTGACCAAATAGCTCGCGTCAGGCTTGGCTTTTCTGTTCATGTCGTCTTCATTTCGTTGCCAAGATTCCTGACGCAAGCTATTTGGTCACAGCACGGCTACTGGTGGTCTCCAGTTCTTCTTTCTGTCCTACATATCAGTTACCTCTATGCGCGCAACATGGGCTGGAGTCCCTTGTGTCAAAAATATGAGTCCCACTTAAACATCTCAGTTTACTTCGCGCAAAAGAGGGTCGTTTAAGCAAACTGAGATGTTTATCCCTTCGTGGGGCTCGCGCCAAGGAGTGTGGTTTTGGGGCTACACGGTCCTTTAGGGTTCGGTTTAGAAATCTACTGTCAAAAGAAGGTGGTTTAAGTAAACTGAGATGTTTATCCCTTTGTGGGAAAAGCGTGTTGAAAGATCCCCATGGCGTCAAAAATGTCACAAAAGGGTATGCAGAAACAGTCCCACGAGAAAGAGCCCTATGGCATCAAAAATGTCACAAAAGGGTATGCAGAAAGAGTCCCACGAAGGGATAAACATCTCAATTTACTTCAACCACCTTTTTTGTGCGATATGCAGAAACAGTCCTCTCCTTTGCGTTCCTGTTCCGCTTGGGTAAAAACACGCTTTTCCCACAAAGGGATAAACATCTCGCAGGAGCATATTCACAACCCTTATGGAGCCACGATTACGTTACCAGCACAGGTTTTTGGGTGACGCCAACTTGCCAGGAGAAGTTACAAACCCTACGGGATTTTAGGGTCATACCCGGGTATCCAAACCCACGCAAGAACCCATGCAAAACCCACGCAAAACCCACGCAGAACCCACGAAAGTCTCGGCAGGTCGGCGCGCGAGATGCGAATCCCCTGCAACGACCAGGTGTCACTTGAGACGGTTAGGGTTTCCAGTTGGGCTTAATTTGGGGGGGGGGCTTATAGGGATTTAGGGTGTTGGGATAGCTCGGCCTCGCAGCAGCCTGAAGTGGTGAGGCCAGGAAGCAACACAAGCTGCTCCGAGCGAGCCTGCATTGTTATTCTAGGCTTCTTGCAAAGCACCCTATAAAGGTTTCAAAGTTTATGCTGTTCCTAAAGACTGATGATGTGGGCTTTTTGATGCCTAGAGTATATGCTCAGACTCGTGTAAAACCCTTGTCAGTCTTGAGAAAGCCAAGAAAACAGGTAGAAACCCTTCATAACCCTTCCCACCACCTTACTACTACAGATTTTGGATGTGCCGGGGCCAAGCCAGACGAGGTCTCCAGGCTGTGTAACGTCACGTCGAGGGTGCAGGGTGTAGGAATATTGGGTAAAGGCTGTAGGGATTAATTTTTGGGTGTAGAGTTTCAGGTTCAGGGATCTGTCAACGATCCGTTTGACAGGTTGATGGTGGCCCAAGTTCTGACTCAAGATCTCGTCGCTACTTGATCTGCCGATTCGAAGGCTCACCTTCTACACACTTTAATGTCCATAATGTACGGGTCGGAATAATTCCTAATGGCATTCCCTGATGGTCCACTTCTGGTCGCTTTGTGTATACCATAACCCCCAAAAACCTGTTCTAATTTTCGAAAGGCCCCTAGGTTACTGTTGCTGATACATACCTCCTCGCATACCTCCTCGCAATGACTCACACTCACCGGGTATCGCGGGTGGCCTTGTCCCTCACGGGCGTTCGCCTGAGCCAAGGCCGATCATTGCGCGAGACATGAATTCTAATCAGGAACCCTAAACCTTCAACCCTAGACCCAAGACCCTGAACCCTAAACCCTAAACCCAGGTGCAGAATTCAGGCATGTTGCAGGACGTTTCATGACGGAAATGGACATCCGATATTGGGGCCCGGCTTGTCAAAGTCATTGAGACTGTACAGAAACTCGCGCGCACAAAATCACGGTAGAGGGTGACGTGAATCAGACGGGCAAGCACTCTTGCGAGCCCTCAAGACATGCACACACCTACTGTGACTCTGCAGCTAAGCAGCAATGCTCGCCGCATCTCGATAAGTTGTTCCGCTGATGCAAAGATTGCGTGGTGTTTGCGACGAACTCCACCAACCAAGTTTCGCGATAACAGCCTCGAGACTCAGCGGCTAATTGAGGTAGGGAGGCAAGCCTCTCTCGCCAAGCCTCGTGGGCAGTCACGTGAATGGCAGCGACTGCAAGTAATAACATGAGACAAGCACTCTTGCGAGTCTCTGGAAATCGTGTTGGTGATCCGCATGACCGCCACCCTTGGAGCCGTGCACAAAACGAATTACAGAAGTCTTGGACTCAGTACTCCATGGACGCGACCCTCGATAGATTATGACTGGCCTTATGGAGTTGGGTGACAGGGAAACGGCCAGACCCAACATTGAGGCAAGCACTCTTGCGAACCTCAATGGTAGACTGGAGCAGATCACCACTGTGCGTAGTGGGAAGCCGGCTTCGGTGATTGGCTGACTATCACTTGACTTCTTTTGTCCATACAACCTGTAGAGGTCTGCGAGCAAGTATCAAGATCAAAAGATCGATCTGGACTACATTCTGACGCGAACCCTGGCTTCCCAAAGCCACTCATACGCACCAGCAATTGAGCATGTCATCGATACCGTGGATTCAGCGGTGTTCTGGGGGTTGCATCGCTTGTCGATGCTATCTTCGGTCCACTAGAAGGACCAGAGTAGAAGGAATTTGCCACAGAGCTCAGCTTTGGGTGCTGAGGACCTCACGCTCAGCGCCCAAATATGGAAGCAGCATCCTCCCAAGGCTGCATGGCGCGCGGGTCACCGAGGCCTTGAGACGAGCCATGCCCAAGTGGCTACAGATGGCACTTCACATTATGTTTTATGCGGCCTTCAAGGTCAGTCTTGTGACAGCCTTGTGCCTCGGAACATGCCAGCACTGATTCTCGCATGCAACAAGACTCAAATTTTGCCATCACGGCGATGTCTTGACATGATGCAGTCCCCAGGGATCGGGGCAACTAGACTTGGGACGCAGCGTTCCGCCCGCGGGTCCGGCGTCAGCGCGGTGGAAAAGACCAAGGCCTGCGAACTCAGTTCGATTCAGGCAGAAGTGGATCCGAGCTCCTGCAAGGTACCGAAAACAAACACCTTCATGCCCCAACCCTATTGTGGACAAGGAGTGACAAGGTAGACTTCCCTGTCATGGTACCTCCGTATCTCCGGCTTTGAGTTTGAGTCAGCGCAAAGACAGGAGGACAAGAGCTCCTTCCTTCTCTCATTCTCGCACTTTCGGGTAAAAGCCCTAGCGAAGACGCAAACAGCTCGCGCCAGCTCGGCAGACTGATGCCTCGGCCGACGTGTGGTAACGTGGCGCCATTACCAATTACCCTACTCAACGCTTAAGTTCCATCCAACCTCCCTTCACAGGGCACCTGCGAGGAATCCATGGAAGAGGGACCAGGTGATTGGGCCTCGGCTTACTTGCCGAATGGCTAATGGGAGTCTACTCTGACAGGATCCCAAATTGTCAACTGTGGGCGGATGCTCCATAGCCTAAGCAGTTTAGGTTGTCCTGGCTCAGGTGAGTCATGTTGAAAAGCAAGAATGCCGGCCTGTATAACATGTTAGATCACATTCCTCACACTTTTTCAAGGCCCGCCCGCAAAAACAAAATAAATAAATAAAACAAAATAGGCGACCTGCCAGTGATGCTATCATCATGGGCATCGAGGTCCGTAAACTGCAGGGAGATCCTTCAACAAGCGACAGAACTGAAACCTAGAACTTGGGATCTGATCAAAGCCCCAAACCCTTGAAGCGCCAGCATCTTGATTGAGTTGCCTTTTTGAAGCCTTCTTCAAAACACTGGGGCCCCGCACAACGCTCCCATCGGTATGGTTGAAGACCTCGTGGGCAAAAAGGGGCTAGAATCAGAAGCACAACACCTCATCGTTGTAAATAAAGCATTGCAAACCTGAGAACATATTGCAACATCTTGCAACCCCAAACCGCCCAAACCACTGCTTGGGGCTTCAGACCACACGAGACAAGGGACTCTGACGCTGCAAGCACTCTCCGGCATTTGCCGTTCAGGGTCCGTTGGCAACTTGAACACCATACACTCGAACAAAAAGAAAAAGAAACACACTCCAAACCCCCTAAACCCTAAACCCTAAACCCAAAAATACAAAAACAGGCAGCTGCCGCCCCCCAAAGGCCCACACTGTAGAGGATCGCCAGCGAAGAGCCGAGGGTGACGGTGGCTTTGCGCTGCTGAGTCCGGCATCTGCAAGTGCCTGTGACCAGATATACTGTTTAGGGGAGAGTAGGGGTAAACCGTGGCTTGACACCTCTCTGCGCCGCCACGCCGATGCGCCGCCCATGGTTATGGAACCCCGACACCGGGACGCCGCCCACGCCGCCTATACGCCGCAGAGAACCAGCACGCGCCATCAGTGCTGCCCGCGCCAGCGCGCCAGACGCGCCGCCGACGCCGCTGGTGGCGCTTGCGCCGGGTGCGCCGCATACGCCGGTTACGCCGCCTGCTCCACTCGCGCCGTCTGAGCCGGTTGCGCCGCTGGGTTAAGGGTTTAGGGTCTGCTTAGGAGATTTAAGGCTTTTGTGAGGTTGTGAACGAGATGCGGGGGTTTACGATATTCGGGGCACCTTCTTGGGGTCCTCATGATAAGGGGATCCTACCATTTGGGGGGGTTTAGGGGTCCCTTCTGATCGTAAACCCCCATGTAGGGACTAGGACTGAGTGTTAAGACGTCTTGAGATGGGGTGGAGGCAATGGAGAATGTCAAAACTGTTGCAAGCCCTGCTGCGACTGCTGCTGGAGCGAGACAGCTGCCTTCACGAACAGTCCAACACCAACCCTAAACCCCTAAACCCCTAAACCCCCAAACTCCCAAACCCCCAAAACCCCAAAACCCCCAAACTCCCAAACCCCCAAAACCCCTAAACCCCTGCAAAAAACAGAAACAGCCTTGAGACAAGAACTCAGCAAACCCTCAACCTTCTCGGCCAAGCTGCGGGGTGAGCTGAACTCACCCTGGGAATCGGAAAAACGGATCAGCCAGAAGGAAGGTATTGGCCTTTGCAGACGCAAGCGGGTTATGTGGGAGCGAGATCTGCTAATTTGTTGATGAAGTCTTGTGCAGCGCACGAGGTTCCAGAGAAGCAATCCGGTGCTGAGTCCTACAGACTTGCGCCCTTTGTGTCCTTTTCTCGGCTGAGTTCGCAGGTCATGCGCATCGGAAATGAATCCATGATCTCTCAATCAGTCTGCGTGAATCAATGAAAGTGGGCAGGCGATTGCCATGCGACTCTGAAGCACAAAGAGTATATGTAGGTGAGAAAAACGCTCTGTCCATGACGTCAGCATCCCAAACTGACAATGCCCATGTTCTTGCTGATGTCTTCCGCCGTCTGGCTGAACACATCGTTGACTGAATCGCAGGTCCACTCGATGGTAGTCACGGTTCCATTCACGCACAGATCCTTGACTACTTGACTACCCAATACGTGCAAGATCGAAAGGAGGCACAAGGGCATCGCCACACCTCTAACCTCTAACACTACACAGCAAACGCTCTTCCCAAATTGGCCTGGCGTCGACAAGAGCATCCTCCTTGGGGGATAGCCTGACCTCTTCGCACATAGCCCTTGCATCCTTCTTCATCTGCTTGCAAGTCTGCTTGTCGATCATGCCGTCCGTGAACCAGCTCGTCATCTTCTTCAGGAGCTCCTTCGCAGACCTTTCCAAGAAATCACACTTGAGCTCAAAGGCACTGTCAATCTGTTCCTGGACCTCCTTGCCCGCATTCTTGGCAAGCTTTGCTGCCTTCTGGGCAGCTTTCTGGGCGCTGGAAGCTGATTTCTCTGCCGCGTTCTGCGCAGATTCGGCCGCCAACGTCGCTTTCTCGACCACGGTCTCAGCCGCCTCCTTGATGCCTTTCTTGATCTCCTTGCCTGCTGCCCTAATGGGCTTGGTCATCTCCTTGATGATCTCTTTAGGGCTGATGTCGGATGCAGCACGGTCCGCACGGTTGGACAGAAGGGCCCTGCCCTCCTGCAGAAAGCAGGTGTGGAGCAGGGCTTCCGGGCTATCTGGCTCGGCACAAGTGGCAACCGCCAACTTTGTGGAGAAGCTCAGCAGCACGATGAGCCCACACGTCGCAACAGCCATGGCGCTCTGCACGCTGCACGCAGGAGAAGGCGATCTGGGCCCCGGGCTAGAACGTTCAACAGTCACGGTTTGGTGCAAGAAAGAGCTGAAGTCATTGCCGGCATGCTTGCGCTGAGTGTGCACCAGCAGCGCGACACGAGGGAATGACACGCCGGCAAAGAAGCCTAAAAAACCACAGCAACGCACACACACACACACACAAAAGATGCCAGTGCTGAGTCCTACAGACTCGCGTCCCTTTTTCGGGGTAAGTCCGCAGGTCATGCGCATCTGAAATGAATCCATGATCTCTCAATCAGTACTAGTCTGCGTGAATCAATGAAAGTGGGCAGGCGATTGCCATGCGACTCTGAAGCACGAAGAGTATACGCAGGTGAGAAAAATGCTCTGTCCATGACGTCAGCATCCCAAACTGACAATGCCCATGTTCTTGCTGATGTCTTCCGCCGTCTGGCTGAACACATCGTTGACTGAATCGCAGGTCCACTCGATGGTAGTCACGGTTCCATTCACGCACAGATCCTTGACTACTTGACTACCCAACACGTGCAAGATCGAAAGGAGGCACAAGGGCATCGCTACGCCTCTAACCTCTAACACTACACAGCAAACGCTCTTCCCAAATTGGCCTGGCGTCGACAAGAGCATCCTCCTTGGGGGATAGCCTGACCTCTTCGCACATAGCCCTTGCATCCTTCTTCATCTGCGTGCAAGTCTTCTTGTCGATCATGCCGTCCGTGAACCAGCTCGTCATCTTCTTCAGGAGCTCCTTCGCAGACCTTTCCAAGAAATCACACTTGAGCTCAAAGGCACTGTCAATCTGTTCCTGGACCTCCTTGCCCGCATTCTTGGCAAGCTTTGCTGCCTTCTGGGCAGCTTTCTGGGCGCTGGAGGCTGATTTCTCTGCCGCGTTCTGCGCAGATTCGGCCGCCAACGTCGCTTTCTCGACCACGGTCTCAGCCGCCTCCTTGTGCCTTTCTTGATCTCCTTGCCTGCTGCCCTAATGGGCTTGGTCATCTCCTTGATGATCTCTTTAGGGCTGATGTCGGATGCAGCACGGTCCGCACGGTTGGACAGAAGGGCCCTGCCCTCCTGCAGAAAGCAGGTGTGGAGCAGGGCTTCCGGGCTATCTGGCTCGGCACAAGTGGCAACCGCCAACTTTGTGGAGAAGCTCAGCAGCACGATGAGCCCACACGTCGCAACAGCCATGGCGCTCTGCACGCTGCACGCAGGAGAAGGCGATCTGGGCCCCGGGCTAGAACGTTCAACAGTCACGGTTTGGTGCAAGAAAGAGCTGAAGTCATTGCCGGCATGCTTGCGCTGAGTGTGCACCAGCAGCGCGACACGAGGGAATGACACGCCGGCAAAGAAGCCTAAAAAACCACAGCAACGCACACACACACACAAAAGATGCCAGTGCTGAGTCCTACAGACTCGCGTCCCTTTTTCGGGGCAAGTCCGCAGGTCATGCGCATCTGAAATGAATCCATGATCTCTCAATCAGTCTGCGTGAATCAATGAAAGTGGGCAGGCGATTGCCATGCGACTCTGAAGCACAAAAAGAGTATACGTAGGTGAGAAAAACGCTCTGTCCATGACGTCAGCATCCCAAACTGACAATGCCCATGTTCTTGCTGATGTCTTCCGCCGTCTGGCTGAATACATCGTTGACTGAGTCGCAGGTCCACTCGATGGTAGTCACGGTTCCATTCACGCACAGATCCTTGACCATCCAATACGTGGAAAATCGAAAGGCCGCAAGACGGATTTCAGAGCTGAAGCAGCCATGCTGTGACTCGTTTGGTTGTCACTGCGTACACATGTGTACTATGGAACCCCCTACAAAGCAACGCTCTGCGAAAAATTGGCCTGGCATCGACAAGCAGATCCTCCTTGGGGAAGAGCCTGACCTCTTGACACATAGCCCTTGCGTCCTTCTTCATCTGCTTGCAAGTCTGCTTGTCGACCACGCCGTCCGTGAACCAGCTCCTATACTCCCCCTTAGAACCTTAGTAAAAGTAATATCCTCTTGGGTTTTATACAAACAAAATTTAAAAAAAAAAAAAAAAAAAAAAAAAAAAAAAAAAAAAAAAAACAATTCCCATGGGGAATTAGGCTCGTCATCTTCTTGAGGACCTCCTCTGAGGCTCGTGCTAAGAAGTCACACTTGAGCTCAAAGGCGCCGTCGACCTCTTCACTGATGGCGGCCGCTGCGCTCTCAGCCAGTTTTTGAAAGGCTGAGGCCCGCGCAGCCATAAATTCGGCACGTGTCATGGCATCGTCGGCTACTTTCAAGGCTTCTTTGGCGACTTGCTCTTGAAGCTCTTGCCCTTGCTTCTCGAGCTTGCGGATTTGCTCGCGGGAAATATCCTTGAGTTTGTCCTTCACTTCTTCGAGAGCTGGGGGCTTCAGCTTCTTCAGTGCATTCTTGATTTTCTCAGCAGCCTTCTTGACTGTGTCGACCGCTTTTTTTCCGATGTCTTTGGCCTTATCAATGATCCCATCACTGTCTCCGTGATTGGACACGAGAAGGCGGCTGCCCTGCAGAAGGCATGTGTCAGGCAGAGCTTCCGGGAAATCTGCTTCCGCGCACGCGGCGCATGGCAGCTTGCAGGCCAGCAGCAGCAGACAGAGGGCGCGTGTTGGTGCAGCCATGGGTGTTCGGTACGAGCACAACAGCACTGTCAGCCCTGCAATCAAGCCTGCAATCAAGCACTGCGGTCACTGCAACCAGACACGAAGAACTATGACATCAGTGTCGAGCCGCTAAAGACGAACCTCAAGGCGCCTTGCACAAGGGCCCGGACACCGGCGCGCCAGAATCTCACAGAAGGTGAAGTGCCACTGGGACAGCCTGGCCATAACAGGAAGCAACAGCACTCTCTGTGGAGATCACAGCACACCTTAACTCACACTTTGCTGCATTCAGAATGATGGCGTTGAGCCTCCGCAGGGGGTCTGGGCGTCTTTTCGTTACAGAACGGGGTTCGCAACCTTCCGCGCTGTGGTGCGTTTCGCAAGCTTCCGCGCTGTGGTGGATGTGGGACAGGGGAAGAAGTACATGCAATTTGCTGCCGCGGCCTGCCTGTTACCGTTCTTTCCAGCCTTTCCATGGCCTTTCCATGACTTTCCAAGTTATTTCAATGCCTTGTGTGTTCTTCGACATTCGGCTTCGGTGCCCTTTCGCCCTACATCGCAGCTCATCTGCTCCGTCACCGTGCACTTCCTCCATATACCTCTTGGCAGGTTGTCTGCCTTTCACATGCGACTTCGTCATTTTATGATATTCAAGCGTCTTTGATAGTGGCATGTGGGCATGGAAGATACTACGAATCTGCTTTGGATATGAGGAAGGGGAGAAGTACCATTAATCAACACCGTTTTGGATGTGGAAGAAGTACAAGTTACACCAAAAGACAAAAAACAAAAACAAACAAAAAACAAACAAACAACAAACAACAAACAAAAAAACATGTGTGTTGCGTTGGGTGATTTTGTGTTGGCTTTCACTTTTTGTGGACAAATCTTGCCATCGTCTTCGCCGCTGGCATCCTTCTTGTGTAGATGGGACCATCGGCTGCAGAAACTTATCTGCATGAGGGTGCGTGAAAGCCCCTGTCACATCCCTGAAAATCTTGCCACCGGATACATATACATATACATATACATATACATACCTTTTCGGGGTTCAGGGCTTCGAACACATCATATTACGAAGGGTCCATCATAAAACTGCCCCTGGAACCCCCACCCCCTGGCAGACACCTCCACCCTAGGGCCGGCAACATTATGACGCCAAGTCGGGTGAGGGCTTGCCCTCGGAGCTGATTTCCGCGGGCGCAAATGACGCCTGCTGCCATTTGTTCCATGCGTGTGCGTGAATGCATGTGTCGCCCTGACGGGCGTACGCAGACCACTGTGCGCTGGTGGGTCCTTTATTCGTAGAAGACCTGGCCACAAGCCAGCTTGAAGGGACAGCATTCGACATGCCTGGCATTCTTTAGGAGCAGCGGATTACGAAGCAGACTTAGCAACCCTAAACCCCAAGCCCCAAACCCGAGGGCCAAGGGCTTAACGCTTCTGGCACGTTTCATGGCGCCGGCAATGAACCGCTGCCAAACGCCTAGTCAACCCCAACGAGTTTAGGGCTTGAGGTTGGGCCTGAAACGTGCTAAACTCAGTTTGACAAAGAACAGCCTACAGGTGTTCTGGGGTTTCAGGAGGGGAGTTCCCAGGCGGTGTACCTTACATAGGGGCTGCCGACCTGCTCATCGAAAATGCGCAAAGTGGATAGGGCAGTCTGCGCGATGGCACCGGAGCCTGGGCAACAAAGATCTGACATCGCTGACCTTGGGAATAGATCTCGGAAAACTTTGTGGGCCTCATTCATTTCCTTGGCGGCTTGGTATCCCACATATGCTCATTGGACTCATTGGCACAGTAGCACATGGCTCCTAGAGTTGCCAGCGGATCACGTGAGCATGGTTTTGCAACGACGAGAAAGGGCAAGCTCTCCTCTTCCGGCTCCGGAAACATCATGGCGCCGTGGGGAAACTTTGGGAGATGAGCCAAACGCCTGCATAGCGAAGGCACGAGCGAGTAGAAGCGGAACCACAAGCTCTGTCTCGGCTCACGCAGGGGCACATTTAGGGGGTTTACTCAGTTCAGGAGGGCTTGGAGAGGTGCAGGAGTTGGGTTCACCGAGCTTACAAGGTTTGTCAGCCTCCAGACTTCAAGATTAAATAGAACTGCGAGCACTCAACACCTGTGCCTTGAAAGTGGTGTTCATATACAGCTTACAGATACAGCGGGCCAGTTAAGTCGCATCAGTTTCGGGGCTGAAGTACGCCTGCCATATATGTCACCATACTTTGCTCGATGATGGGGTCAAACGATCAAACCATGGTCACATCAAACGACTGCCACCTTGCAGAATACTGCCTTGAACCTAGCTATCCGCAAGCGCGTTTTGCATTGAAGCCCGAAGCTCTACACATCTCCTCAGTGTTTCTGGTGATGCGATTGACAGTGTTGCCGACTGCCACTCGGAAGCTCTGGAGTTGGGAGGGTTCAGTTCGCGTTCTGGGCCTGAGCGCGGTCCCAGGGTCAGTAGTGACGCGGCCCTCGCTGGCACTTGCCCCCTGTAATGTACAATACCTGGTCACACGCGACGCAAGCTTCAGTGGAGCAGGCACGGACGTGGAGCTGGGTCATGCCGTGAGGATGTGGCTTTGGCTTGTCACCAGGCACATTCGGCCCATCTCCAGAGCCTGCCACAGGAATTTCCCAAGGTTGCAGAAGTCGATGTAGGTTTCGATTTGGCAGAGTTCAAGCCTCTCGTCTCGATCTTGGATCAACCATGGGTCCCAAGTGAGCTGGTGGAGCTGCGGCCGCACGAAGGGGTGCAGTGCTGCGTCGTTTTCCACGAAGACTCTGAGGGCTTTCCTTGCACTGCGGCGGAGAGCGGCATCGTTCGGGGGTCTGCAAGCGTCCAGGAGACCGGCAGCACAAGCTTTGTTGAACCTTCCGAGTAAGTCGGGGCCGCACCTGGCGAGTTCACAGCAAATTTCCATGCGGATGTTGGCGTCCCCGTGTTGTAGCCAGTGTAGAACGTCTCTGGCAAAGAGGTGTCGCACTCCCTTCACCCCGGCACCCCGGCCGCGGATCGAGAAAAGGCATCCAGCGCAAACAGCCAAAATCCGCTGGGAACTCCTTGCGATGTCGGGCTGCTCGTGGTGGCAGTGTGCTCTCATGCTCTTGGCCACCGGCACCATTGCTGCAGGGTCCCGCTTCCGCCACCGGGTCATGGCCCTGAAGAAGATCCAAAGGCCTGCACAGAACACGCCTCTGCTCTCTAACGCGCGGGACTTCCTTCCCCTGGAACTGCTCTGCAGGCTGCCTATAGCTTGCTTATGTATAGCTCACCCAGCTCACCCCCCCGGGCCTGCTTTGCCTGCCCGTAGCCGTGGGCCTTCCTCGAGGCTCTCCCAGAACTGTTCGCTGCAGTTCGAGTTGCACCACTGGCCAGTGGCAGCAAAAACGTCTGGCCTCACACCCCAATTGCCCCAATATACCCCAATGCCCCCATTCACCGAAGCGAGAAAAAATCACATTGGCCCGATCCGCTCTCTCGCGCATTCCTGAACTTCATCTGCTAGATGGCGTTCTTACCGAGAGGCGAAGGGGGAGGGGCGAACAGAAATGGGGTCCCTTTGAGATGGGCATTCTTCTCCCTGCCTCTCAGGCTGCATCAGGTACACCAGGTGCGAGAGCAGCGCCTAAGGCAAGGTTCAGGCCCATGGGTCTCACATGCTCTTACTTGCACCGGGGCCTCAGAGTTTTCAAATGCATCAAGATAGAGTTTCAAGAGACTTCGGACCACCCTCCGCGGGTTACAGGCCCTGAATAGGGGCTCAGCAAGGCCCCTCACTGCACGTACGCAAACCCTTTTGATACGCTGCTTTTGGCTATCCGACACGCTGTGAGAGACCGTCAACAACCTTGCTTGAAAGTGTCGCAAGCGCATCCTGTGACATTTTGTCCCAGACAGGAACGCATTGTCGAGAAGACAGGTTTAAACTCTTGATGTTGTGGGAACATGTACTCAGTGTGCAGTTCCGCCGCTTTATTCATGTTGCCGTGGCGCGTGTCGTACAAGCCAGTCGCCACAGTGCTATCAGCATCGAAGAGTTTGGGCATGCAGAACAACTCAACACGCAACAGCGGCACCTTGGTGTGCAGGGTTCCCTGGACGCTGCTGCACGTAGACCGGAGGCCCGTGTAGTCCGGAACCTCGGAAGGCCCAGAATCTGAGCTCAGCAGCTTAGCGTGCAAGCCCGGCCGTGAGGTACGGCGCCAGCCTCTGGATGAACCTGGCATCATGCTGCAGGGAAGGACTAGGGGATGCTACTGCAAGCAACACCATATGAACGATACGAGCATCGTCCATTCTTTCCCCCTCCTTCTGAATCATGACAGCAGTAAGACAGACAGGTTACGCACCCCTGTACTGGGACCGAGGCCCAGAGAAGGGCATGAGCGAGAGCCCTTTGGCCGCCGTCTCGTGGGCCTGCTGAAGCTGATGGTTTCCGTTCTCTCACATGAGCCAAGAGTAAGCTTCGCCTCTACGCTGGACATTCCAGGCTCAGGGTTCATCAGACATTCCTCATCTCGCTGCGGCAGCTGGCCTCGCCCTCTGCGTGGAAGCAATCCATTGAGACCTCGGCGCGGGTCGCGCGTCCGCGCACACACACACACTACCTGGTCTTCTCAGGGCTCGGTGTCTCGCCTGAGCACCATCGCCTTGCCAAAGCTCTACCTCCTGCACGGCTGCACGCGGGTTCTGTTGGTGACCAATCGGAGAGTTAAAAAACCCAAGGACGCATCCAAGGATCAGAAGCCGAAACAAAGCATCTGCAGGCAGAAGGCACAGTGTGGCCCCCAACAGCGGCGAAAGCATAAATCACCGTTTGTCGTCGGGATGCGAACTAAAGCTGCCTTCCAAACTGGGGCTTCCTCTCCCCCAGCAAGTGGATTTAGGGTTTAGGGCGGTTTAGGGTTTCGGGTTTAGGTTTGAGGGTGTCCTGCGGAAGGGAACCTGGCTCCAGCGGGACCTTGGCGCATGGAGTTCTTGAATACTGGAGGGCAGGCCAGAGCCAGCTTGGACGCTGGCCGGAGCATACCAGTATCCATATGGATCCTGCGCGGACGTTCCGCTATGTTCTGATCTGATCAGAATACCGAATTATGAAGACTATATCTTGGGCCAAAAAACAATGCGTTTCGGAGACATCGCCGTGCCTGCTCGGCGGCAAAGCCGAGGGAGGCCTCGTCGCCAGGAGAGGCATGCAAAGCCTGCCCGGCAATGGCGCACATGCCTCCCTCCCCCCCCCTTTCGGGTTTAGAGGTATCAGGGTATCAGCTTATCAGCGTATGAGGGTATGAAAGAATGAGGGCACTAGGGTATTCCTCTCCGAGCAGCTTCCGGACACGTGCTATTTCCACACAGATGCAACCAAGGCGTCGGCTTCGTCATCTGAGTCCATAGCATTGTCAACAGCCTGAACCAACGAGTCTCGTGATGGTACACAACGGCACACCAAAACAGAGCACAACTCAGGCGAGAAATGCATTAGCTCCCGTCCCGCTCCTCTGAGTCCGCTTCGGGAGTTGCCGTGGATGCCAGGGACAGTCTGCAGAAATCCCGCTGTGAACATTGCATCCAGTAGCCCGACAGCAAGGCACAGCATGTCAAAGCAACATTTTTGTCCTCGGACGTCGCTCCGGAGCATGGCTTGCCGCCTGGGAGGCGTCGGCAAAACACTCGGAAAGCTCAGCGAAAAGAGTCCCGAAGCTGGCCTTGACCGACGCAGCCTCCTCCTCCTCCTCGTTCCCCAACCTCAGCGTTTTCTAGGGCACATTGATGGCAATGCAGAGGCACAGAAGACAGAAGAAGACCCGCGAAGAGTCTCCGACTTGACTGGCGTAGCCTGCCCGAGTGCAAAAAAGAGCCACCCATGAGCAGGCATGGCAAATACATGGCAAATAGAAAGCCTTCAAGAACGGCCCGAACTCGACATCCGCTTCCTCTGCAGCGAGGCATCCACTACATCGAAACTCGCAACGTTTGCACGACCACCTCTCCTCCTTCTTTGGGAGACTGGCACCAACGCGCACTAGGCTCCTCAGTCAAAACTGTTTGTATTGTCAGTTAGAAACAGAGCTTAGGCACATTGCAAGTCTAGAGTCTGTGCAAGACTGTGCTACCGCCATCTGCAGCTGTGGCGCGATCTTGCTGCCAATCGCCCACCATTTGCCCAGCAACAAACCGCCTCCGACGTCAACAGCTCTGAATCTCGCAAGCCCGTCCACTGAGTTTAAGCCACATCTTGCAGCGAAGCTTGGGGTCAGATAAGCTGAATGTCTTGCACTTATAGGAAGCATAATATCACTAGAAGACAAGCCACAAAGATGTCGCCACTGCCTGCCTTCAAAGCAGTCTGCACGCATTGGCCAGCCATCTCGCATGGATCTCCTGCTTAAAACACTCTGCTGTGTATCATCAGTGAGCTTCCAAACATGACTATGCCTTTGTCAAGCGTAACCATGAGCAACTTGCATGGGACTCCTGTGCATAGCATCGACATCGGCTCACAGCTACAGTGACCGCCGATTCAAGCCCAGCAAGTGTGCGTTGGTGTTGCATTGTACCGGTGCGCGTTGGTTGGCGGCTCGGTGCACAGTTACCCTAGCAAGCCATGCAACTTAACTTGCATCAAGTGATTGTTTAAGGGGGGGGGGGTTGCGATCAAGCTAAAGTTGAGGATTCAGATAGACTCTACTCCACGAGATGTTGCAAACTCGACATGCTACCGTTCCTCTCAGCTGTTTAAGGTGGTAACTACTGGGATGCCCCTATCACGGTGTATGTTGCTTGTTGCTCCAAACTGAAGCCTGCTGCCCAGCAACTGCCAAGTGTTCATGCGCATTTCAGAGATGATCCTGACAGCTCTGCAAGCCAAAATATGGCTGATGGGTCAAGAATGGACAAAAAAACGAATGAGGGATGCTCCTTTGAGCTCTGTTGGTCAGGACTGCCCTTGAAAAGGTTGTTGCGTGGCCACGGGGTGGGGGGTGGTGCTTGAGGCTGCCTAGACCTTTAGGGCTCAACCCTGCAAACCCTATGCCCTTAACCCTAAACTCAGCTCTGCACAACTTCATCCTCGAGAGTCCTCTCTACACCCAGGTACTACACGTCCCGCAAGTCGCACCTCGCCTGGTTCGGCCCCAACACCCGAGAGCCAAAACCGCGCTTTGCTCACCGACCATGCCGACGCGCAGGTGAGACATGGCTCTGCCAAGTGCAGACAAGCTGGTAACACAGTTCCCATCGATGCCCCAAGACTAGTCTAGGATCGAGGCTGATCCTCACTCGAGGAATTGAAAAAACTCAGGGCTTAGGCTCACAGTCTACACACCTTTCTGCCCTTGACCTGAAACCTGCTGTGACGCCCAGCCCTGAACATCTGCACCCTGCAAAAGGTCCCCTTATGGCCGGCTTGATTCATGGAGCCCCTCCTTGAACGGGCCACGCAAAGGACCCCACCGGACAGAGAACGCCCCTCCCCCGCCATAGACTGTGCAAAATCGAAGCCTGTTTGCTGGAATGGGGGTATTTTGGGTAGCTCATACAGGGGAAACACACAGGATTTGAAGAGGTCAGCTGTTCTTCCAAAGCCACAAGCCCCAAACTCAAAACCCTAAACCGTTGAAGCTTCCCTAAACGTGATGCATGTAATCCATGTAACCCATGTAACCCATGTAACCCAATGCAACCCAATGCAACCCATGTAACCCATGCAGCCCTAAACCCGAACCCTAAAATCCTGAGGGCTCCCCAGTGCCACCAAGCAGTGCACTCGCGCAGAACCCGCAAGTGCCCCAAAGTGGGCAGAGCATCGGCCGAAGTGTCTATAGTAACTAGGGGAGGATAACTTGAGGTGTGCAGAGTTGAGGCTTTAAGGGCTTGGGGGTTAGGGGTTGGGGCTTTCGGGGCTTTAGTGGCTTAGGAGTTTGGGGGCTTTGGGGGCTTAGGGGATGGGGGTTTTAGGGGCTTAGGGTTCCAAATGATCCGCACCTGTGACCAACCCACATGTGTGACCTTTGTCGGTTTTTAGCGGTTTTTTTTTTTTTTTTTGGGGGGGGGGGGGGGGGGGGCCTGCAACAAAGACTATTTGGGAAGTAATCCACTTTGGATTTCTTAGGGAATACACCCCAAGGCTTTGGGTTTAAGCCACCGAAGGTGACAGGGTTCAGAGTTGCAGTCTCGGGAGTTTTGGACACCCTAAAACCTAAAGGCCCTGAAGGGCCCAGAGCGCTTGTCAAGAAACCCTAAACCCTAAGCTGACGATTTTGAGGGTGGAAAGCCTCCCCCAGGCTACAGCCTTCACGGCCAATGCTCATGGCCGACTTGGCAGAGCTGTGGCTTCAGGACATCACCCCTACACAAGCACCATATGTGATATACGATGCTGCTATATGAGATAACATAGTGTAACAGAGATGATACGTAATATAACATTTTTCACATGTCATGGGATGTAATGTACTATAGTATACTTAGTAGGCTGTCGCTCCACGTCAGCCACGTTAACATGCTAAAGCCTCCCTGAACACAAGCATCGTCACAAGAAGCCACGGCTCAGTGGGCACTCCTACCTACATTTGCGCTCCAGCAGGGTCTGGTTGCCAGACCTGCCACTTTGCAGGTTCCCACGCGACTGTGACAAAATGCGCGTGTAAATGAAGCCGCAGACCGAGAAGGGAAGGATACAACACGGGAAAGGAACATGGGAACCCAATTTCTCGTTGAGACCAGGTTCAAGTGCATCATGGTGAGTCTCCATCTTCGTTAACACCGGAGCCCCCCTAAGTCGGGGCTCTGCTTCCAGGCTTCGGAAGGCTTTTCGAGGCTAGGCTCGTGCGGAGGATGCTTGAACGTCAAAAACCCTAAAAAGAAGAGGGTTGAACTGTAGGATTCCGGATGCCTCGAAGTTCAGGGCTTCGTGGCTTTGGATATGTGGAGTGGGGGAGCTCCGGAACTTCCACAAAGGGCACTGGTGGTTGACTCTCCAGTTTGTGCGTTTGGCAGAAGCTGCGGGGGAGTACGCGGGTTTGAGACATTTGAGAACGAACCCGAACAGAACAGACAGTTCGAAAAGGATGCGCTCAGCAAACGATGGAATGCTTTCCTGAACATCTCGGGACGTGGCGTAAGCAGAGGGCGGTTGACTGCTTGCGCGTTTGATTACAGGCGTCACCAATCACTCATCCCGAGCTGCAGTCGAAGGGACTCACAATGAGCACATGAACGAGGTTTACTCGTTCGTTACAACTGTTGAGGACCGTAGGGTTGGGGTTTGGGTAGGCTCACCGCGGGTCACTTCTTGCTTTTGCTGCTGCCGCTGCCCCAGAGGCTGAATCGCGAGACCTCGACACACGTCGGAATGTGGGTGAAGATATCATGCCCTCAGGGATTGAGAAATGGGAGCTGGGAGAGCCGGGGCCCCCGGCCAAGCAAAAAATTGTTATGCCCAAGGTAGTCACTCATGTAAAGACACGCGGCGCAAAGAACTCCACTTTCTTCTGGGCGCGAGAGGCTTCTAGATAGAATCAATCTAGTCACAAGTACTCTGCAGCACCTCAGCGCCTGTCAGAGAGAGAAGGGAGTCAAGGGAGAGGGAGCGGGGAAAAAAAAGGGAGGGGCCTTCTTTGTCGCGGCATTGGCGGCCGCAGCGACCTCTCCAGCAAGACATCAAAACACCCCCAAGCTCGACCCGATCCCAGCGGAGCAACCAAGCCCAGGGAGTCTATACCATCTGGGGGCTTACGAAAATAGGGGACCCCAATAAGTACCCCCCGAAGGCCCCCAAGAGCCTTGTGCTTCTCCGAGGTGGTGCTTCGGTTCGAGGGCGACTTCTCGTGGGGAGGATCTTCCGCCTGTTTTTGGCGGCGGAAGACGGAATGGGGCTGGGCGTCAGGTGTTTGCATCCTGAGATGGAGATCCAGGCTGCAATTGGGATTTCAATGCGAACACACACACACACACATCTGCTCTGAGCTCTTGCTGCCTGTGCTTCAGCAATTGAACAAACTCGCAGAGTTGCCGACACAGTTGCGAAGCCAGCCGAGCCACGAAGCCGCCCTAAGCCACCTGAGCCCCGGGCGCGCGACGCCTGAGCAGCTGGCGGCGTGGCCACAGCCGAAGCAGTCTGGTAAGCAGATGTGCAGATGTGCGGGGGGAACTGTCTGGGATGAGGATTCGTGATTTAAGCCTCCAAGCACACCCGGTAAGGATCGTTGTGCTGCGAGTCATGGGCTCAAGATGGAGATGGCTTATTCCGGGATAGTGTGGTCGTTTGTGACGCCCAAGGCGTTGCCAGCGTGACTTACAATAGTTTCGGTTGTAAAGGATCGAGTTTCACATGCAGACGATACGTTGGCTTTTCCATACATTGCAGGTGCCAGCGGTGCAGACTTAGGAATTACAAGGGTTTAGGCTTTTGGGTGGTTTCAGATGTGGCCTCCTGCGTTCGGGCTGAGGTTCCCGCATGCGGAGTTTGCTCCTGCTTTTGACGCTCAAGCAAGATTCGTTGATGCTTTAGCAACTCTACCGGAAACAAGCCTAGACAACTTGTGCCTTAAGGAGCGCTGTTGCAATTATGCTCCTCCAGACTCTTTGGAGCTCACAGCGCTTTCATATTCCGTCTAGGTAAAAATAATAGACACACCGGCAATGTGAGTCTCAGCAGGTTTGTAAGACAAACGAAGAAGGAACTTCTGACTAAGGGAGGATCATTGCGGACTTCTTCGCTCTCAAAGCTTAATGCACGCGACTCTTGCTAAGAAGCTTTCTCTGCATACCCTGCCGACATCCTATAGCTAATCTCACACATGGACAACTCGACCACACAAATCAACGAAATTGCAAAGGCTTCAAGACGACAACTACCCCAGGCCCTACCACGCCCTCCACACTTCTATGAAGGAGCAGTCCTGCGCAGAGCCTCCGGCCGCTTTCCTAGGACTGCTCGTTTTCTGAAAGGCTTTCCCCAAGCAGTGTGCTCACACTATGGGCCAATGGTTCCTTTCGCTCACGGTGAAGGGGGTTCGGTTGGTAAAGCCGTGCAGTGACCCTCTCTACGACAAATCCGCTTGTGCTGGCACAGATGTTTCTAAAAACCATGGTGCAGTTTAGAGGAGCCTACTTTCAACTGCCACGCAGGCTCTTGGATGGATTTAGGCCCAATTTAGGCTACGTCCCCTTTTGTTGCGGGGGTCGCTCATCTGGGTGTGGGGGGCGGTCTTACACTGTTTGCGCGGTCTATGGAATTAGGGTTCGAGGGGCACTGGGTTCTGACTTGTCTGTTCTCTGAATGCTCAAGCCGGCGCTGGTTCAGATACTACAGTATTGACGCTATACCATATAGATGACTACAGTCACATCCCTGTCGCAAAATGAATGGGTCACCTGATCAATCGCAGACATCCCCTTGTCACGCATCTTGTACTTGAAGACACAGGCAGGTGCACAGACCGACTAGACAGACAGGCAGGCAGACACGACTCGCAAGTCATTTTATGCATATCACATCATGTATGTAGACCGCGGTGCAATGTGTGCATGAGACCATGAGTGAGACCTTTCATAGTCTTGGCGTGGAAAAGCAAAAATATCTCGGAGGGTTGCGGTATCAGCGATGCTGCATCTGATGCTCAGCTTGGGGATGTAAAGCAACACTTCATGAGGGCGGAAAAAAACGCATGTCACGGGACTTGATAGAGGTTCCCATGTCCTTCCTTCTAGAGATGCTCGTGTTTGCGTTGGCCGCACTGGCACACGAGGCATTCAATCCGCAGACACCTCATCCCGTATCAGCGAAGTAGATGGGTCCAGAGAGGACGTGTCGGCACGTGACAGTTGAAGGGTCATCCGAGTCCCGACAAGGGCCGGCGAACCGGAAGCTTATATGAGTACTATAGCCCTTACACCCGATGAAACGACGGCTTCCTCTGCCTAGGACCTCCTCCTGCCAAGCTGCACTCCGCGCCAGTCGTCGTCATCGTCGTCCTCCCAGCCACTCGCCGCATCACCTGGGACTACAGCCGGGCTGGTAAAGTCCCTCAAACGTTGTTCATTCAGCAGCCGGGGCACTTGGGTAGAAGAGGAGGAAGAAGCGTTCTTGACCAGACTCCGCAACTTCAGGAACCGGACAGCAACCGGTTTATCTCCCTGCAAAATTTCAAAATATAGTGCAGAAATGTGCAGAAGTGCAATGCACGCCCCCAGCACGTTCCAATGCTCACTTTCGATTCCGAACTGCCCAAACCATTTTCAACTGCTTCAGCTCAAAAACCCCCTGCAGATTCCACTCGGATGCATGCCCAGAGCCCAACAAGCTATGCCCTTTTTGTACGTATACTGCACACGGATCAGGAATTTCAATCTGGGCGCTCTCCGCTGCCGCTGGCGTGGGCGCAGCTTCCGGGGCCGGTGTTGTGGACGCCACCGCTACCTCTGTGCTTGGAGGTATCACGACCGTCCATGTTCACACCTCACTCCTATCTGGTGAACAAGATTTGGGCTTCGAAGCGATTAGTATCGATTCTGAAGCCAGTTCGTCCCCGGACTTTCTACCCACGGGCTTTGGTGGAATCTGCATGTGCACGAACCCCGGATCCTATCGGAACCAGACCCAACAGATTAGATTCGGCCTGAGCCTGCGCTTCAGGGGCCGGCTGCACCGAAGGCTCCTTCCACAGCCCACATAAAGAAAAGAGCAGAGGGGCCAGGTCTACACCAACTTCCTTGGAGCTTGTGGCCCTTTACATGGGGCTCCTACCCGTCCGCACCTCTCGTTGCCCCCCCCCCCCCCCCCCCCCCCTCCCTATATAGTTCTCAGGGTGGAGCCTGCAAGGCCTGACTGCAAGTCACGGAAATTGGCTGCCCTTTGGCTCTGCGCTGCAGGTTGTTGCTTCTTTACGGGCTTGCGCTTGCAGACTCGCTTCTGCTTGATGGAGCTTGTAGCTGCCACCTGCAGGCGATTCCGGACGTACAGTCAGGTACTCCAAAGCGCGCTCCCCAAACACGCTCGAAACCCAAACGCTCAAAACCCAAGAATCCAAACCCTCCTTAGGCCTCTAACCCCGTAAAACCCAAACCCTAACCCCCAAAACCCAGAACACCAAACCCCTGAACCTCTGACCCAAGCCCCGAAACCTTCCTGAACCCCCTAAATATCCCTAAGCCCTTAAATATCCCTAAACCCTAAACCCTAAACCCTGATCCCTCAACCCCAGGCCCCCACAGATCCCTAGGCTTAGCTTTCTGTGAGGCGAGGCCTGGGCTGCTGGAGGCGTTGCCTGCGCTGAAGGCTCCTGTGAGGGACCCAGAAAACCCCAAAGCCCAGAAGAGAGTTTAGGGCTTTCGGCTAGGGAGTAGGGAAGTTTAGGGGAGGGATCTCTACAGGATTGAAAAGGTATCCCTCAACTTTCTGTACGGATCTCAATACGATTTCAGTGGGGATATAGCTTAACTTCTAGCAGGGGTCTTGACATGGCCTTCGTGGAGACTCCTTACTTTAGGGCTGTTGGGCCATCTGAGGATACAGCAACCAAAGGGACTTCGCACGAGAGCGCGAGAGAGAGAGAGAGTGAGAGAGAGAGAGAGTGAGAAAGGGAGAGATAGACAGAGAGCGCGAGAGAGAGAGAAGGGACCGTAGAGCAGCAAAGCTGAGGTTGAAGAGCGAGCAGATGATGAGCAGCTGCTTTCCGAAGGGATGTGTGCTTGTATATCTGTCGTGCGTAGTGCATTCCGCGACGAAGCTGCATGAAGCTGCACGGCAAACTCCCAACAATTTAGCCAACTCTTGAAGATTCTGAAGAGGAAAGAAGTGTGGCGCCTGGGCAGCTTGAGGCCGCGCCAGCGTTTCTGCAGCGGGCTCCTGCCGAGGCAGTAGCGCACATCTGCAACTGGCACACGCCACTTACTTGCAGGTCTCTCAACCACATCTTTCCATTCCCCCGTCCAGGCCATATGTCTTACTAGGTCGTACAGGTCTGTCACTTGCCCATGTGCGGGTTACTTTGGGAAGCATGTCTTAGCCCCAACTGGGAGCTTCTCCCAGCTTCCGGAAGCCCATCCGGTAGAACCAGGCGTGGCACTCCCATGCTCTTGCGGGGGGGCCTCAAATTTCTAACA
This sequence comes from Symbiodinium natans, assembly GCA_905221605.1. Taxonomy (NCBI): domain Eukaryota; class Dinophyceae; order Suessiales; family Symbiodiniaceae; genus Symbiodinium; species Symbiodinium natans. Next base: position 616,039 of record CAJNDS010001180.1, on the reverse strand, counting down.
CGACTACGACAGGTAGATGTGGGCTGCTATAGCAACTGGAGCAACTCGAGCGCCTTGGGTGTCGCTTAAAAGCGCGGAGCATGAATCCAAACCGCCCTGCAAAACTTTATACCTTTGGATGAAAGACTTTTCTAGGTCATTTGGCCGCATTAAGGTTGACGAAGATGCGCAATTGGCGCAACGTCCTCAGATTCAGACGCTGAAGGCCGTGGTGCTGGCTTGGGCGCCGGCACCGACGCCGGCACCGCCGCCGCTGCCGCTGCCTCGGGCGCCGCCGCGGGCGCCGCCAGAGGCGCCGCCAGAGGCGCCGCCAGAGGCGCCGCCGTGGGTGCAGGAGGGTCTCTCGCCGCCGCCGGCACCTTCCGTGCTGCCGCCAGGCTAGAGATGTAAGAGTATTGCCGATGGCAGATAAGACAAGTGAGATGGGTGGCGCCGATCATCGACATTTCTTATAAACCCAAGTCGTAAACGGGGATGTAGGGACACCGATCTTAAACCCCAAAGGCCTCCGTGGCGATGTGTCGGTCGGGACTGCCCTGCTGCTGTGCGGTACCTTCCGGGATTTGTCGGGCTTCTGTATAAGGTCTATATGTGATATCTACATCAGGGTTAAGAATGCTTACTTTTTGGAAAACACATTGAACAAAACTAGGCAGGGGGCTGAAATTCGGATCGCTGGTCACCTACCTGGCTTAGGTGAGATTTCTGGACGGCTTCTCTTACAAGGCCATGAATGCTCACAGGACCCAAGCAGCCCTTCCAAAGCGCTCAACAACGATTGATTGCCAGTTTCAAAATCCCTTCCAATGTGACTAAATTCTGCCCCCATAGGATCTCAGTAGAGAACCCTCTTCGCTGGCTTGAGCGACCAAAACCCAAAACTCGAAAATTTAAAGGCTATGGACGCTAAATACCCATATAGGCCTCTTGGCCCTGATACTGAGAAGGTTAGGTGCGTGCCCTCAATCCAGCCTTGTGTGTGGCTGCTAACCGCCTGCAAAGAAGCCCGGCAAAGGCTTTGCGTTCTGTTGGTATATGATACGGGCCTAGGTTCTTAGAATGGGTATTTCGGGCGGTTGGTACTTCAATTCCGATTAGAAACTCATCTGTCACTGTGTATATTCTTTGATTGTATGATATATCCCGCCAACCCCATGGCTCATCTATATCTATATCTATATCTATAACTATATCTATATCTATATATCAATATATATATATTGATATTTCTATTTATATTTCTACTTCTAGTAATATTTACATTTCTACTTCTATTTATACTTACATTTATACTTGTGCTTATATTTCTATTCATATTTATATCATTTTTTAATGATATGTATATATATATATGGGCTGCCGCCTATCCCCCCCCCCCCCCCCACTCTTTCAACGTCTTCATACAGTAGCCAGTCTTTCCGTGTCTTGATACAGTAGCCCAATAATTATAGCACAGCCATGTCCATAGACACAGCTACTGTTTATAAACCATGTTTATAAACACAGCCACTGCTCATAAACGCAATCACCGCAAACAGCCATGAATATATTGGTTTCAAGTGATGTAAAATTATGTAATCAAAGCTTTGAACTGACGCATCTTCGACTACCCCATTGAAAAATGTAAGCTTTTGTGACTACCATGGAAGCCATCTTCATTTCAAAACATGTAATTGGCTATCTTGCGTTGAAACGATAATTAAGATCACTGGCGGGGATGTTCGGTGAACCTTCAATTCTCTCATTTACACTGCGAGTGTGCTAAGTATTTGAACTTCTCATACTAGATATTCAGAATAGGTTGAATACTCTTGCAATCGGCTTGAACATCGAATATGGTTGAAGTTCTTTCAACACGTTGAAGGCAACCTGCAACTCAACTTATATCGCTCACACTTTTTTGGCGTGGAAAGTTTTCTCTGGATCTTCGATCGTGGGTTTTCGAAATAAATAATCGCGTTGGAAACGTGTATTTTGAACTGAAGATTGAAGACTCCTGGGGAAGTTGTCTCGACGAATCTTCGATTCTTGTCTTCAACGCATTTCAGACTGCCAGATGAAATATGGCTTTGTTTGGAGTCCGAGCATTCCCCTGCTATGACTTCGACCTGTGACAGTACTCCACAGCCTTCTTCACAACCGCGGGGTCAGTCTTGGCAGCAGAGACCGTGGGTTTGTCTTCCACATGATGGGCCGCAAGGCAAACACCGAAGTCTGCGCGCCGACTGTGCGCCAATTGTGGCTGATGAAACGCTCTAACACGCTACCCTATTGTTGCTGACTAAGGGTAAACTGCACAGAGGGATAAGATAAGTCTGACACGTCTACTTGTGACAGACGAGCACCACACCACACCCCGAAAAAATTGGGGCTGTCTCGAGCCATTTGCGGGTTTACCTCATGCGCTTGCTAAGGCACGTCGTACGAGCACGCCTTCAGAAAGGCGTCGGCTGTCCACATGTGGACGTTCAGCACCTCTTTCGGGACACGTCGGGCTCCGCGGATGGTAGCCTCTTCGCTGTCAGGTTGCTGCGTCCCTGAGCGCTTCCACGATGCGAGTCGTCGCCTGCTGAGGCCTGCGCGCCGACTTTGTGCCGAATATGGCTGATGAAACGCTCGAGCACGCGGCCCTTTTTTTGCTCACTTGATTAGACGTAAGCCGAAAAAGGGATAAGATAAGTCTGACAACCACTTGCGGGTTTATCTCACGTGCTTGCTGAGGCGCGTTGTATGAATACGCCTTCAAGAAGGCGTCTGCGACCCACATGTGCACATCCAGCACGTGTTGGTCGTCCCTGAGCGCCTCTGCAATGCGAGTCGCCGCCTGCTGCGGGCTGCGCGGCTTTGGCTGGGTACACGCAAGACGTCCCGAGCCTTGCGACGACGCTGCAGAATCTGGATGATTTCTACGAAGAACTCGACCTGCAGGACCCAAGGAGCAAGTGGATGCAATGAGGCAGAATCCCTCCACTGCTAGAAATCTCACGGCACCTGGCGCCTGGAGTTGAGGGATGGAACTACGAGTGGCTTCTTTACGATCCCGCACCTTGATCTAAAGACGCTCAGCAGTCGGGACCTATAGTCCTTGCGTGCGTCAGTCGTGGCAGCACAATGCCTTGCCGGTGATTGGTTTTGGACACGAAGCTCAAATACACGCTCCTGATGATGTTCGAACCCACAAGCTGAGAATAGCGACCCTCGATCTTTAGGAGCCTTGTGATTTCCGAACAAGATTTGGGAACCCAACACATTTCACACACAAAAACCGAAACTGTGAACCTCCTTCATTTTCTTACAAACTGTAGCTGTGCTCCGACGCCCCTAGGACTTTGAGCACGTGCGCAATTTAACATCGTATTTGTTCAGATAAGAGCCTGTTAAACCCCGAAATTTGCTCCCTGACGTGGGAATAAAGCCAGTTGAGCCGGCGGATGCAAATCGAATGGCTGCCCAGCAGCACATCAGTATTCTTTAGACAGCCAACATTTGTTGCCAGGGCCCTTAACATGGAAAGGGCCTTGAGCCTACGTATTCGAATCTTTAAAACATGTTCACTACGAGACTTCCCCAAATCCCAGTTTATCGATTTTGAATGTTTTGAGCCATACTTCTATGAAATTTCAAGGGCGCCGACATCACTAAAGCTGTGTGGAAACTCATTAGTTTCAACTTGTCTTAGCCTCTCACAACACATTTCGGTTCCCATTGACATTTCATGTAGACAGTCTCGAACTGGGAGATCTTCCAGACGGCTGCGTTTAGAGGTTTATCCACATGCAGCTCATGAATCCCAGCTGTTGTCCCAAAAGCTGTCCTTCATCAGTGTCGCCTCTAACTGGCTTGGGCGACTGTCAAAAACGCCATTGTGATTTAAAAGGTCAAGGTCAAGAATGGACTTGTGTTGCAGAAGGATGTAAATTGCCACACTTAGCTATAGCAATTGGGATTTGAAAGGGTGACGCAGGCTTGGGGGTTGCAGCAAATTTTCTCTGCCAAGGAACACGGGATTTGCCGGGATTATGAGGGTGTCCAGGTGTTGCAAAACTTGAAAATGGTGGACCCGGTGGGTGGGTGGGGGGGGGGGGTCACACCTATAAACATATATGTCTGTGCATATGTCTATAGTGTATGTGTATATACACATATTATATATATATACGTATTATAATCTTGTTTCTCATATTTTCTCCTCTTTTTTGAGTAAGCATTTAGGCTACTGCCTTAGTCACAGTACTGCTTCCTTGCAAGGGTCTGTGAGACAGGTTAGCCTCAGAACAGGGTTCAGGGTTCCAGCCTCAGGGGGTTTAAGGCTTCCTGGGGCTTCGCACTTCGCACTCAAGTCTTGGTATTTCGTGTCAACCACCAAGCGGAAAGAGTAGCCTTTCTTGAGGTCAGGGCTTTGGCTTAAGGGCCGGGGCCATGAAGCCAGCACCTGATGAACCAACTGAGATGACTAATGGTGAGAGTCCACTTTGGACGTGCTGATCTTGGATAGTGGGGTACTTGACTTGGAATCTTGCCGGGTGCATTAACCTGCACTGCCAGGTCGGCTACAACAGTGAATTGAGCTTGCTTCTTCGCTCTCGTTGGCGGCTCGGCAAACTGCCATCTCACACTTCCTTAGGAGCTGTGACCTCAAGCAGTGCACCTGCGCAAGTACTACTCGAGACCCAGCAAGAAACATCCAAGATATCATGAGCTTCGATTCGATTCAGCCCTTCAGCCCACCCTTTTTTGCTTCCTATATATATATACACTATATGATATATATATATATTATATTATATTATATTATATTATATTATATTATATATATATATATATTCGTTTCAGGGAACTTTAGGGTTGGAGTTTATCTGGCGGCGCTGCCTCACTGGGTAGAGCTCGATCTGCAGGCTTGGCACCTGCGGCTTCGAAGCAGCCGGCCCTCTAATCCCTTTAAGCCCAATTGTACGCCTCTTGAAACCCTCCAAGCCTCAAAGCGCCCGACCCCTGAAGCCCTAAACCCGAAATTCCTCTCGAAGCCATGGGCCCAGAAAAGAGTGAGACAGGGTAGTGTAGGAGCAAGTGTCCCTTCCAAAAATCCTACCTAGTAGCCCGCCAAGCCCTCCCTAAACCCTGAAAACGCAAAAGCCCGAAAACCTCCCAAGCAGCCCCAAAGCCCATGAACCCTAGCCCCCGAAACCCTGAACCCATGATCCTACACCCTCAAGCCCCTGAACCCTGCATTCCGGACTCTTGTACAGCCCTGGATCCCTTTGAACCCCCATGAAACCCGTGGCACCTAATCCGTCCAGGCAGACCTTCGCCTCGCG
>CAJNDS010001180.1:540724-605724 GCA_905221605.1 Symbiodinium natans | reverse complement strand
CACCTAAGGAAGGGGATTTCCGGATTTCCACTCTTCGAGCCCCTGGAGCCTGGGCACCAGCAGTGGAAGCCCCGCGTGATGGGGCGCCGCCGGCGGGGTGGCCGGTCGGGGCGTGGAGGGCGGCTGCGGGCATGCCGGTGGAGGCTCCTGCTTTGGGGATTTTAAGGGTTTAGGGTTTAGGGTTTAGGGTTTAGGGTTTAGGGTTTAGGGTTTAGGGTTTAGAGGGTAGAGGGTTTAGGGTTTAGGGTTGTGGGTTGTGGGTTGTGGGGTTGTTCGTCTTTGTGTCTGGAGAGCTACATGTCCGATTCGGAAGGTGGGGGAGGGCTTTGAATGGTATATGGAGTTCCAACTCAACTGAAGCATTGCAAGCCGGGATACTGTAGGGCACTGTAGGGGCCTATTGACCTGGAATGGGTATTGTGGTTGTGTGTATGTTAGTCAAACCACTATGTCAGCATAACGAGGTGGATAGGATTGGTAACCATATGGGCTCCCTCAATTTAGTTTACTCTCGCCGCTATGGATTTCCGAGCGCCCGCGGTTTCCAGCTGTCCTTCTTGATGGTTCTACGCCAGGTGTCAGAAGTCTCTTGGTGTGGGGTGTGTGGTTGGGGGGGGAACGACCTTTTGTTTGACCGGCTCCGAGCAACTTCAGAAGGAACGATGCCGGCTGATTTGTCTTCACCAGCCAGGACTTGGGAAACCTCCTAGGTTTCTTTTCTTTGGCTGGGCGAGACTTCCCTGATTCGCTGGAAGTAGGACAAGCAAGCCGATTTTGCTCTCTTGAAGACTTCAAGCGGGCATATGGTAGGGTTTAAATAGGGCTGATCGGGTGTTGAAGTTCGTGGGGCTCATCGTGTTGAGGTCCTAAACCTCTCCCCTCAAAAGCCATCTCCACCCTCGGAATGGCAGCCTGTCGCGAGGGCGACGTCGGGGAACGCGGCGACTGCTGCGACCAGCGTGGCGACTGAACGGTCTGAGCCGCCTGCCTGAGGCTGAGACAGGGAGCAGAAGCCTCCTTAACTCCTACCTACCCCCTGGTTCTTTGTAGGGAATGAGGGAAGTATTGATACACGATAATATAGGGTACCTCCTTCCCTCATTCCCTACTAAGAACCAGCCAGCCTTAAACCCTGTCAGGCTCGCCCCAACGCAGATATGGATTCTCTAACCTCTGGGACCCCGAGCGCCGTGTCCGCGCACTGCCCAAGGCCCGCGAGAAGCTGCTGAAGCCTCGCTGTCGGACTCTCACCAAACCCTAAACCCTAAACCCTAAACCCTAAACCCTAAACCCTAAACCCTAAACCCTAAACCCTAAACCCTAAACCCTAAACCCTACTTGGGTTTGTGGTTTTGTAAAGGGCTTCATAGGGCTTTCTGACGTCCACGGCTGTCAAGTTCAGACAAAGAGCCAGGACGGAGACAAAACGAAACTCAGAGGGCATCTTGGGGAGCTTCGGTGCGAACCCTAAACCCGAAACCCGAAACCCGAAACCCGAAACCCTAAACCCTAAACCCTACAGACTCCTTCTAGGCAGCCACCCCAACCTCCCCACCAGGCTCCCGACTCCTGGAGCTTCGCCACGTCCAAGCGCTCCTGCTGTCCTGAGGGTTTCGTCTAGGGTTTAGGGGTTTAGGGGTTTAGGGGTTTAGGGGTTTAGGGGTTTAGGGGTTTAGGGGTTTAGGGGTTTAGGGGTTTAGGGGTTTAGGGGTTTAAGGGTTTAGGGGTTTAGGGGTTTAGGGGTTTAGGGGTTTAGGGGTTTAGGGGTTTAGGGGTTTAGGGGTTTAGGGGTTTAGGGGTTTAGGGGTTTAGGGTTTAGGGTTTAGGGGTTTAGGGGTTTAGGGGTTTAGGGGTTTAGGGGTTTAGAGGTTTAGGGGTTTAGGGGTTTAGGGGTTTAGGGGTTAGGGTTTAGGGTTTAGGGTTTAGGCTTGAGGGTTGAGGGGTTGGGTTGATAGGGTTGAAGGCTTTCAAACTCCTTTTTGTTTGATTCTTAGGTCCCGAAAGAGCATAAGATGTAAAGGGCTGCCGTCTTTGCCTGCGAGCGTAGTCATCCACATCCTATAGTAGCCCTACGTACCGTGGTGGGATGGTCTTGGTGAGATCGGGATTGAGGTGTCTTTCCTTCTGAATGCGCTCAACCTCGAACTCAATTGCAAGGGAAAAGGTGAACACATCCTACCCAGGAGCTGTGTGGCATTGCAGTGATAATTCCAAAATGGGGGCCCAATTTGAGTAGGCCCGGTACTTTGGGTAGTGCATATATTGTACAACTACATGGGGATGCAAGGGATACTTATTGGCAGGTCCTTTGGCTCCTGTACAGTACAAGTCGAACGTAGGCTGCATGTCGCTTGGCGTCTGAACTCAACGATTGATCAAGTAGTCTCAGGGCAATCAGGGCAATCAGGCCAACCCTGGCCAACCCTAGTTTTTTTTGCTTTATCTGGATTCCATCTGCGCGTGAGCTAGTCGGGTGTCTCTACAGAAACCTGGACATCGGGCCGTCCTCGTTGCAAGATCTGCTGCAGCCGCTGTTGTAGCATCTCTTGTACCCGATCATGTGCCTGCTGCTGGGGATGGCATCCTTCTGTTCGCAAGGCTAACTTCTGTCGAAAGCAACCTCTAAGGCCTCTAAGGGATCCCTAACGTAGAACAACCCCAAGTGGTCGTACTCAGCAATATTCATAACAGTAAACAAAAACCTTCTCTACGGCTATGGCATGAGTCGCCGACCTCATCGGGCGGCAGCCGCAGGGACTGCGCATCCTGTGCTGGGCTCTCAACTCGGCATGGCAGTTTCGGGTTTCGGGTTTAGGACGGTTTAAGGCTATTCCCTGGAATGTAAATCCTAGTTGGGTGGGCCCATGAGGTGTTCAAAGATCGCTTAGCGAGGTTTCGCCCCGGGACTTCGTTGCTCGACGCAAGCTTTGGGAGCCGGAACACGCTTTGATCTGCGCAGCGTCGCACCTCATGGCGGACCAGTTTGAGGCCTTGTGCTACTTTAGGAAGTAGCGATTCTTGTCCCTATTTAGCATTCCTGCCAACGCAGGTTCTGTCCTCGAGCGTGCCTGGAAAGCAACAACAAACGCATGGCATATAGAAACCAAACAGGATGTGGAAAGGCATGAGAGGAGGAATTGTAGCCGTGCATTCGTGACCATACAGGCAGCATCTCTATCATCGGCAACGGCGATAGTTGCTTGAAATAAACATTCGAGCACCAACAAAGCGGTCGGTTTAGGCATTTTGGACCATAGAATTCCCGAAGGGGCGGCCAGGCGAATAAGCATTGGCCTCGAAGCTTCGTACAGTTTAGGGTTTATGTAGGGTTTAGGTACGTTTAGGTTTTAGGGTGTGGGGTTTAGGATTTAGGGTTTAAGGACTTGCATTAAGTTCGCCTCGGCTTCCTGCCGAGAAGCGATTGGAACAAGCAGACACGGGATCCGGTCCCCCCCATTGCTAGGAGGAGCTGCAAACCGATGCCGTGGGGGGTCTCCCGCCTGTCGGCGGCTCCTATAGAGGGGGCGCTCAAAAAGCACCAATTTTTGGGTGCACGCGAAAGCGTTTACAATCAATCGACTTCTCCCAACGCAAAGTCTACATAACAATGTGTTTCCCGAAAGACTGCCACCAGCCCCTCAGCTACCAACACCTTTGAGGAATGAAACAACTAGATAGTGTTGAGTTAAAAATCCAAATACCAGGTGGTTCTGAAAGATCTTTAGAAACCCTTCGTGGGCCCACCGGGTTGGGCTGATCAATCTTTGGGAATCCTTCTTTGGGGCCTGGAAAGATTTGTTGGAATCCTTTTACGGCCCATTGGATGTGGCTGAAAAGATGTTTTTGGAATCCTCCAGACCCCCTAAGTTAGAGCAACCCGCCACCGCTAAGCCACTCAACTGCAACCTCTGCACACCGAAACTCCAACCGTCAATTCCAAACCCTAAACACATTACTTTCTAAACCCTACACTCTAACCTTGGGATGTTCCCCCTTAGACTAACAGTCCTTAGTAGGGAGTATAGTACCCCCGATTATAATCCCTATTAAGGACTCTTAGTATAAGGGGAACATCCCAACTCTAACCCCAAAACCCCCCTAAACTCCGAGAGCAACGGATCCTGCGGCAAAGCCTTGGCAGAGTGGACGGCTGGCGACAGCGCAGGTGGCGGTGAAGGGGAGCGTTTCCGCTGAGCCCTGACACAGTCATTACATGGGGATTGCAAACCTAAACCCTAAGCCCTAAACCCTAAACCCGTAAACCGTAAACCCTAAACCCTAAAACCAAACCCTCATTGCAGTTAAGGGGACTCCAATTTAGAACAGACCCTCATTGGAAGGCGTTTCGGTGTTGACTCTTCTCCGACATGCGCACAGGTACGCGTGCACGTGTGGAGGCGTCCTCAAGGCGTCACCTTCTCTTTAACCGATATACAGCGCGACCCGACTCCTGTGAAGCCCTAATGCCGAAGCTGTCAGATCTGACATCCGCTGCTCTGCGCAGCTCCCACCGTCGCCTTCCCATCTCGGCATCGCAGGGCACTTCGCCCTGAGCTTCGCTCGACTCGCCGGCGGGTGCCGCGAGGGGAGGCGAGCCTCGGTGCTGCGGCCTATGTTCGTGTGTACGTGTATCTGTACTACGGTTGGTTAGCCACATCAAAAAAATAGAATATCATAGAATACAATACAACAACAGAAACATGGGATATTGCAATATACAAAGAGCAATCACTATCATACAACATAATACAACATCATGTACAGTAAACGTCAAGGCAATGTCATAGGATAAGCTTGAGGGAGGTCTCAAGGGTCTGCCCCATGTTGGCTGGCTTTACGGTCCATCTGTCGTGCATCATTCGAGGCCTTCTGAGGAAGTCCTGCAAGTGTTTAGGGTTTAGGGTTGGAAACCCACTGACACGCCAGAGCTGAAGCCACTCTGCGACGCCCTCAGTCGGCTTCTGCTTGGCGCATGGCTAGGCGAGCTATGCCGCCGGCGATCGACCCTGCCAGAGACAAAGCTTTAAGGTGCGGTAATATTACTATTTGCACTACTACTACTACTACTACTACTACTACTACTACTGCTACTACTGCTACTACTGCTACTACTGCTACTACTGCTACTACTGCTACTACTGCTACTACTGCTACTACTGCTACTACTGCTACTACTGCTACTACTGCTACTGCTACTACTTCTTCTTCTACTACTACTACTACGACGACGACTCTCAGCCCCCCAAGTCACCCTCGAAGATTATTCTGCAATGTGTGTATATATGTATATCATGTATTTGCACATCTTGCTTTGATAGTTCTTGATGGATAGTTCTTTATGAGCAGCAAGAATGATATAAATCCATATTCGTCCCGACTCTCAAATCTGAGAACCTTGTGACCCCAGGCCTTTGCGAGGCCATCACTGGCCGGCGCAGGGGCTCCTCTCTGCACAGCTTGGACTCCGAAACCCTAAACCCTAAACCCTAAACTGCAGATCTCTGTCCTCTGCGGAATCTGGAGCCTTCGTGAGCCATGCTGGAGGCGGCGCCTGCTTGCCCAACGGTGCTTCGGGCGAACTTCAGTCAGCAGCTTACGGCAGGTTTAAGTAGCTACTGGTATGGTGTGCCCCTTCAAGCATCGGGTAGCAGTTGAGGGCGAGCTTCTGTGGTGCCGGCGCCTTAGCTGGAATCCGCCGGCACTTGCTGGGTTTCGATCCCTCCTGGTACACACCCCACATGTTCGGGTGACATAGTGGGGAATACAACCCCCAGACCCGAACTCTTAATACAACATGCAACTAACCCTATGCTTCGTTACCGCGAAAGCAAACGGCACATGGCAACTTCAGAAGCAGGTCAAGCACATGGTTTTTGTTGTTCTCAAAATTTGGAGGGGGGGGGGGGGAACCTGGCTAATGGGCCTATAATCAGAAGTTAGAGAACCTACAATACCACTTCCAAAGGACTCGGTTCAAGGCTTGCACTGGTTTCCGCGCGCTCTAGGCACCTCTCGCCCCACTGCCGCTGGAGACCCAGAGACCTGGGCCGGCGAAGAACAATCAGCAGAACACAACATGCTGGCGACGCAAAGTTAAGCCGCATTAGGTACCCCAAAACCCTATTTAGTATGGTTTTGGGTACCTAATTCCATAATAGTAATGTTAAGCCTCGTTTTTGGGTTGCCTATCGGACCAGAACGGAAGCGCAGCTCGGGAAACTGCGCGGAGCTTGTCTGAGAAGCTCGTGGGGAAGACCCCTCAAGCCTTATGAATTCTCAACCCTCTCAACATCCCTGACCTTACTGTTGGTTAGTAGGGAATGAGGTAGTGAGGCACCCTATACTCCCTTAAAGGGTATACATAGGGGGATATAGGGTTCCCTACCAACCAACAGTAAGTGACATATACCTCAGGCGCCTGGCCTCGGCCCACTGGATCTGCTCAAGGTCGATGCAGAGGTCCTTCCCACGGGTGACTCATCCCCGGAGTGCTGAGTGACATTGGGGACTTGCTGAGGCTATGGAGGATGTACCCTGCACTTTGGGGTTGAGGGCCTTGATGCATTGCAAACCCCGCGAACCCCGCGAACCCCGCGAAGGAAGAACAGGAGGAGAGCAACCATGCCCTTACGTTTCGACCTTCCGTATGCAGCCGGCCTCGAGAGTGGGGTCCAGATGCGCACAGGGCCTGCACCAGTTTAGGGTTTAGGGTTTAGGGTTTAGGGTTCAGGGTTTAGGGTTTAGGGTTTAGGGTTAGGGGTACTGCAAGTATTCGGGGAGTGGGGGGCATAGAGATTGGAGTGGACTCCTCAGGCATTCAGCGTCAACAAGCCCTCACCTCATGATGTCTGTGCGAGCATCCTCCCTAAACCCTAAACCCTAAACCCTAAACCCTAAACCCTAAACCCTAAACCCTAAACCCTAAACCCTAAACCCTAAACCCTAAACCTGCATCTAGGGTTTAGGGTTGAGGGCGACAAGCAGATGAGGCATGACTCTTGCGATGGCACAGGGAAAGCCCACCGCAAAAACACCCAAAGCCAAAAGCGCCGGGCCTGCAGTACTCCAACACCACCTCGAGATCTACGGTCACTGATTTGGGTGGGCTGCGGCCAGCTTCTGATCTCATGATTGTCAGGCTGGACAAGAATGAAAGAGGCTGCGAAATAGTTCCATTTCAGGTTCTGGTGGACATGAGATCTGTAACTTATGCCATCTCTCCAAGGAACGGCGTGTCGCTTCCAAAGAGGAACACACAAGATGGATCCAACCTATGGCCCAAAGGGCACATGACCCGCAACACCCTGACAACCACAAACCAACATAACCACCCCGCCTCGGCGAGATCTCTTCGCTGGAGCTTGCTGAGGCCCGAGGACCTCGAGGTTTTGCTCTCGGGTCTTCGGAAGATGCTTGGCCGATTCGGGTCGCAGGCCCTTACGCAAATCCTAGCTGAGCCATCCCATCCCCCAACAGTCTCGATACCTCAACGTCGGGTAGATCACTCTAAACCCTAAACCCTAAACCCTAAACCCTAACCCTAAACCCTACACCCTAAACCCTTAACCCTAAACCCTAAACCCAAGCCGGGATTCCCAACCAATTGAAAGTCTTCGCCCCGAGTCCAGCCAAGGACTGGCTCAGCGCACGGACCTGGCAACGAGGGCAACGAATCCCTTCGTGCTAAGGAACGGCGGAAATGTAAAGTTACCTTGCTGCACAGGGTCAGGAACGGCGGAAGTGTAAAGTTACCTTGTTGTACAGGGTACCTGCATTGTTGTTGCGATTTGAAACAAATAACTAAATAACCAAATAAAAATGAATTAACAAATAAACAGACATACATTTAAGAAACTAGATCATATATATATATATATTACATATGTATATATACATATATATATCTTATAACCCTACCAGGGTAAGCCGATGAGTGCATTGGCAGCTGGAGGAGGGTGTTGCGCCTGCAGGTTCAGCACTGGGCATCGACCTTGGGCGGATCTTTATTGGTTTTTTGTGCTTATGTGTTAATCGCTACTGATATCATTCTGAAAGTGTGAGTACTAGGATTAGTGACTATGATTATGATTATATGAACAATATGATCATCATGATACCGGTTACTTGCTATTTTGCGCTGAAGGCGCCTCCAGATGTCGGACGCCTTGATCCATGTCCCGATGCCTTCAAGGCGGCCTGCTTCCCAGCCACTCTGGGCGTCCGGCTGCACATTGCAGGCTGAACCTGGCGCCCCCCCCCCTCTCCCTTCTCATTTAAAGATTATTGTTCTGATTCTTCATACCAGTATAAAAGGTTCGTGGTGATGTCATCTCGTCACCTTGCTGAAGGCCTGGAACCCCGAAAAAAGGGCACCCTAGGCCCTAAACCCTAATTCTTTGAAACACCCGAATGAGAATTCGCGTCAAGGGGCCAAGGCAGCCCCCTTCGTGGCTGCGTAGGCCTGCGCCGGCACTGGCGGTGCCTCTGGAGTTGCTGAGAGAGTTTCTGGCTTTATGTCCCCGTTGATGTAAGGGGCTTTGGGTTTTGAAGGGTGTTTGACAGCATTAGGGACTTTTCATCACAGGTTCGTCGAACAAAGGGGTTTGCACGTCCAGGTTTAGCCTTCGGAGGGGCTCCGCATCCCGAACCGTGGCGGTTTATCATTCTTGGATGGGGCTCTGCGTCCCGAACCTTGGTGGTTTATCATTCGGAGGGGGCTCCGCGTCCCGGCCTTTGGTGGCTTATCATTCGGAGGGGGCTCCGCGTCCCGAACCTTGGCGCTTCATCATTCGGAAGCTGCTCCGCGTCCCGAACCTTGGTGGTTTATCATTCGGAGAGGGCTCCGCGTCCCGAACCTTGGTGGCTTATCATTCGGAGGGTGCTCCGCGTCCTGAACCTTGGTGGTTTATCATTCGGAGGGGGCTCCGCGTCCCGAACCTTGGTGCATTATCATTCGGAGGGGGCTCCGTGTCCCGAACCTTGGTGGTTTGTCATTCGGAGTGGGCTCCGCGTCCCGAACCTTGGTGGTTTATCATTCGGAGAGGGCTCCGCGTCCCGAACCTTGGTGGCTTATCATTCGGAGGGGGCTCCGCGTCCCTCATTCGGAAGGTGCTCCGCGGCCCGAACCTTGGTTGTTTATCATTCGGAGGGTGCTACGCGTCCCGAACCTTGGTGGTGTATCATTCGCAGGGTGCTCCGCGTCCTGAACCTTGGTGGTGGTGGTTTATCATTCGGAGTGGGCTCCGCGTCCCGAACCTTGGTGGTTTCTCATTCGGGGGTGGTGAAGACTCCAAAGCTCGAGCTGTTGGGGGAAAACTCATTATGGCTCAAACCACGTCATAGACCGAGGTGCTCGTGCCTGCTGCATTCAAGTTGGAATTTCACGCGCAGTCGCCCAATGTTCAACTCCTGCGTGACTAATGAAACGTCTATGATGGCGGCGCATGTTTCTTCAGCCGCGCCGCTTGACTCGTGAGTTGTGTTCGCCACTTCAAGTCAACCCTCAACCCTAAACCCTATACCCTAAACCCCAACATCCGCCCTTGTTCAACGGATGCTTCAATTGAGGATCCGCGTTGAAGGGGACGGCCTTAAGCCCAAAGCTCTAAGCCCTAAACCCCAACCCCAAACCCAAACCCGAACCCCAAACCCTAAATACCCTAAACCCCAAACCCCAAACCCCGAAACCCTAAACCCTAAACCCTCAACCCGTGAGCGCGGCACGTGCACCTTGGACTCAGGTCCGCTGCGGAACATGGCCACCTTGCGGTCAAGGATTTGGGTCCCTACATCGCCAAAGTCCCAAGGGTTCTGGGTTTTGGCGGTTGGGGGAGGGGCTTTGTTTAGGGTTGAGCCCTTCAGGGCTGAGGGCTGAGAATTGAAACCGCAGAGCAGGTTTTGCCTAAGGACCCAGGACGACGACGGTAAATCCGCCGCTGTCTGAATCTGTAGGGGGGAGCGGGGCTGGCAAAGGTTGCCAGTGCTTGCAACTGTCCACTACCAATCCGGGTATGTTTGCGAAATCGGGCTACAATACCACCCCAAACCTAAACCCTAAACCACTCGAAACCTGCATGCTGGGAATCCCCAAGAAGAGGGCTATGGGCCCCAAAGAAGCTCCGTCCTTCTGCGCTCTCCTTGAACAGGTCAGTTCTTTTTCTTATACGATATTATCGACGATATTGTATTTATACTTGTATAGTTTGAGTACTGAAAGTTGTATTTTAACATATCATTATGTCACAAAATATTCTGATACTCTTACATGCTTAGATTCAGAATGTGTGGAGATCTGCGTATGTATGTATGTATATATATATATATACGACTCAACAAACCGACAGGAGCCTTCGGCTGCTGCGTCTCGGGCGGGGGGCTGCTGAAGGGAAGGAAGAGCCTGCGGGCTCTTCGCGATGGATTACATCTCGCATCCCTCAGATTCTAAAGGTTTTTTAGGGTGGATAGGGTTTACAGGGTATATGGGGTTTACAGGGTTTATAGGGTTGAATTACACAGGGTTTACAGGGTTTATAGGATTTATAGGGTTAAAGGGTTTATAGCGTTTCCAGGGTTTATAGGGTTTATAGGGGTTTAGGGCTTGGGGGGCAAAGCTTGGAGCCCGGCTGTTTCTGCGTTACCAGGCATCAACTACCAGGACGAGGAGTTCGTGTACTGACTCTGGCCACGTTCCTTCATTCTATGAAGAGTGCGTGCCCGCCCCTTCCGCCCCACACCTCCTCAAGTTGTCAGCAGCTCGTACTCACAAAAACACATCACCAAACACTGCAGTCTAGGGCAGCTATCCAACACCCAGATAGTCTCTTCACTTCTAGAGTTGACCCAATAGAGAGTGCGAGTCCACAACCGAAGTCTCACATCAGAGATCCACCTGTTCAGTGTTCACTAAACCCTAACCCTAAACCAAACCACAAACCCTACACCCTAAACCGTAAACCCCAAACCCCAAACCCCAAACCCCTAAACCACAACTGCGCGAGAGCAGGCCTCCGCTGCGGAGGAGGAGCCGGTTCGCGGCCCGGGCTCTCGAGGAGCTGAAGGCAGTGGACCGAACAAAAACACACCGTGGCTTTTTGAAGGAGTCGGGCTGTTACACTAAACCCTAAACCCTAAACCCTAAACCCTAAACCCTAAACCCTAAACCCTAAACCCTAAACCCTGTTTCGTGATCTTGGGACGAGTCTCCACAGAAGCGCAGCGCTTGAAAAAGGCTCAGAGGAGTCTCGCAGCTCTGCAGAAAAACTGCGCCCCCCTGCTCCGAGCCCAACAAGGGTTTAGGGTTTGGGGTTTAGGGTTTGGGGTTTGGGGTTTAGAGTTGAGGGTTTAGGGTTTAGGGTTTGGGGTTTAGAGTTTTGGGGTTTAGGGTTTGGGGTTTAAGGTTTAAGGTTTGGGGTTTGGGGTTTAGAGTTTTGGGGTTTAGGGTTCAGGGGGGACAAGGCTGCCCCAACAACATCCCCTCATGCCTCGAAATCCTTGGCGGGCCCAGCTCGCAGCAGCAGGTGGCTAATCTGGCAACAAAGGGGGGGGGGGGGTTTTGGGGGTTCAGGGTCTAGGGTATAGGGTCTAGGGTTTAGGGTTTAAGGAGGCTTGCCACGGAGAACGCACAATTAGCGAAGACGTGGATCCCTGTCGCGGGCTTCACGCAGATGCTTGAGATGGAGAGGGTCTGCGAAAATAGGGGGTTATCTTCCTTGGGGGGATGCTGTGGCAAGTGTTTGTATTATTTCGCGAAAAAATGCTCCTTGTAGAGAGACCCCCCGAATAATTTGGGAGCTTGGCACCTCGGCAGCTCCCTGAGTCCCTCTAAGGAATCGAACCTTTTCGGAGTCTTTGCGGGGGGTGGGGGGGATTTGGGGCTTTGGAGCCTTTATAAAGCACCCCTTATTTGGCATTTCGGGTTTGGGAGGTTTTCGGGGCGGTTTTGATGCTTATATATAAGGATTTGCCCTGGCATGAACCTCGGAGATTCTGCACCCTCCCTGCAGCCTCTTGCCCCATGGAGCTGAGTTGGTCGTTGAGCAGCGGGTCCAGGCTAACGGCCTTGGGCCCCTGGCATCAGGTTTCCTTTTCTTTATTATTATTTTACATTTTTTCTTGGGGGGGGGGGGGGGGGGGGAAGGGGGTACCTGAGATATGAGTGGGTACCCTAAAAAGGAACCCTGGTTCAGATATCAGGCTCCGTCTTTCACAAGAACCCCTGGTGTAGAGAACTTCCCAGAAGCATCCCTTGCATGTTGCCATTATTTCGAAGGAGCAGCCTGGCCCCTACTCACTTCTCAAAGGGACCAACAGCCTGAACAACAGAAACAGAACCATACTCATAAGTTTCAATAGTATAGATAAACAAACAACTGACAAAGATCTAAACCCTAGCAGGTGTAGGGCCTACCTTAACTCTTCATTCTAGGATGGGCCCTTTATGACCTTGAATCTCTGAACCAAGGAACCAAGGATGCACCCAACCGCCCATAATCAGGGCTCCTGATCGAAGGGCGACTTCGCTGCGGCCCTGGGCAGCGGTTTACAGTTTAGTGTTTAGGGTTTGGGGTTTGGGGTTTGGGGTTTAGGGGGTTTAGGGGGTTTAGGGGATTTAGGGGGTTTAGGGAGTTTAGGGGGTTTGGGGGGTTTGGGGGGTTTAGGCTGTTCAGGGTGACTTCTGTCTTCGACCGCTTGTACATGCATACTGGAGGGTCTGCGACAGTGTCTCAACTCTTCTCTACCCCACCCTACTCTACTTATCCGCTGGTTTAAAATTTTTTTGGGGGGGTTCCTGAAGTGCTGTCTCAGGCGCAGGGTGTGCAGCCGGGGCGACCGCGCTGGGCGGGCCTTGGGAAAAATCGATGATCGAGCTTGGGCATTACTGCGTTCCGACGAGTGAAGTGCCTGGCTGTCACAGCTGCAATGCACACAGCCTTCGCCATTCACGATCGTCAATGATGTTCGTGGCTTGCATAACTGCGTAACCCTGATCCGCTGGGAATGAGACCTCGCGCGGAGTGGCTCAAAAGGAACTTATGACATCTGGGAACTTTTGTCCAATGTCCAAGCAAGTTTGACTTATACAAACTTGATCTAAGCACACACCCGCAAGCTTCCAATGGGCACTGGCGCCTGTCACCACCTTTCCTTCACTTATGGAAGAAGCGCCTTGGAAGACTCACAGGAGGGAGTCCGCATTGCCCCAGTGCAACATTCGGCTTTGGCATCTTCACGGCACAGCTGGCACTGCTCCCCGCCACAGCCGTGGCACTTGCTGTCCAAGCAGTTGGTCACCGCCTCCTCCTTGGAGTCTTTGCAGATCTGTGGAGGGTCCACCGAATGGTAGTGGTCATCGCAGCAGCTGGCGATCCGCTGCGCATCCTCACGGCACAGCTGGCACTGCTCCCCACCACAACCCTGGCAGCTGGAGGCCATGCAGGTCTTCACAGACTCCTCCCAGGTGCACTGGAGACCTTCAGCCCCATACAATCCATCGCAGGGGCTCTTCGCATCGGCCTTGCACATGTCGATGTCTGCCGTCACAAGCGCCAGAACCTGCTCAGAGCAGCAAGACTCAATGGTCTTGGCATCTTCTCGGCACAGCTGGCACTGCTCTCCGCCGCAGCCCTTGCAAATGGTGTCCATGCAAGAGGACACGCAGGCAGAGATGGTGTTCTTGTCCTCCCGGCAGAGCTGACACTGCTCCCCGCCGCAGCCGCGACACTTGCTTTCGATGCAATCGTGCACGGTCTCTGCTGCGACCGCCGCCACCAAGCTCAGCACGAGCACGCGAGCCATGGTATGTGGTATATCAAGCCGATCTCGAAACTACTCAGAGCCCAGGGCCAACTTCTTGAGCCCACAACCCACATAGAAAAAGGGGTTTAGGGTTTAGGGCTAAGGGTTTAGGGGTCAGGGGTTTAGGGTTTAGGGTTTCGGGTTTAGGGTTTAGGGGGAAGTAAGCAAGCCTGTTGAATCTGCAAGCGCCCTCCGTGTGCCTTGCTCGAGATCCTGCAGCCCCTGAAACCGATCACAGCGCTGCCCCCACACACAAAAGAATTGCAGCCACATCAATACCCGAAATCCTCAGCCTCAAATCTAACCAACCTATCAACTTTCTTTCGAAGCCGGACAGTAGGGAAACCCTTCGCAAAGGAGCCCCGGCCGTCTCCATGGCATCCGACGGGGCGAAGACAGGACTCCGACGCCAAGCTCCAAAACACTCGATTCCGGGGGAGTTGGGTTTCTTGGTTCAGGGTATTAGGGTTATTTGGGTAATTTGGGTTATTTGGGTTGTTAGGGTTATTGGAGGTACTGGGGTTTTTAGGGGGGTGGGGGCTTGCCTTGGTTGCATGCTGAAGAGTCATCTCCGGATTTCATGAAGGATTCGGATGTCTGGTTGCTACTTGCCCCAGCAGTTCCGGCGCAGTCCGTGATTTATTCGGTTTCTCGGGCCGCAACGTGGCACAATGTAAGGAACATTCTGCATGCGTCAGGCTTTTCACATGAAATTATTGATGCGCTGGCTGATTCAGACACGCACCCCAAAACTCGCAAGTTTTCTCGTGTATTCATGTCACGTCGGATGTATTGATACATGCATACATCTATACTTGCAAAACATACGCACATGCACGAATGCATACATTCCACACACACAAATACATACATACATACATAGATACATTAGTATGTATATGTCTCAACCTGTACATATATTTACATATACACAACCCCAAAAGCGCCCCTTGCCTTTTTTCCTGGATCGGGCTCAGAGCATTGACAGTGCGGAGCGCTTGCCAGTCTGCCTGGTTCCAGGGCTTGGATCAGGTGCCAGGGGTGTGTTGGGTTGAGGGGCTGGGCCTAAAACTCTTAACCCTAACCCCTTACTTCCTAAGCTCTAAACCCTTAACATCCCTCAACCCGTAAAACCACTTTGAGGTACACAGATGATGCTGGGATAGTTTGGGGGAGGTTGCGCAAACTACGATGGCGAATGGGTTTTTAAATTCAAGTTAAAGCATAGGGTTGAAGATCCAGGCTTAAGGATTAGGGTCTCGGGCTTCGGGTTTAGGGTTTAGGGTTTAGGGTTTAAGATTTAGGGCTATCCAACCAGAGAAAGTATACAACATGCACCACGAGCTTACCTATGGGCTTTGTGAGGTTCCAGGGGGGCCCCTAAAAAGGGAATGAGGGAGATAGGCACCGCCCAGCACCGATGAAAGCCTTTAGGGTTTAGGGTTTAGGGTTTAGGGTCTGCAAAGAACCAGCGCAAACCCTGTCATTCCTATAGGCCCTAACGCCACAAAAAAAAGTCGACGCATGAAACCCTAAAACCATGAGATCCTAAACGCCTGAAACTCAGGCCTTAAAGGCCTAAAACTCAAAGACCCCAAAGCCCCAAAACCCAAAAAAACAACCGAAAACCCCATTAATCCCCTAAAACCCCCCTAAAACCCCCAGAAACCCCCCCAAAAGCCCTAAAACCCTAAACCCCCCAAACCCCCAGAAATTTCAAGAACACGGGGAGCTCTGGGAGTCCACGCGGCTTGTCATCGTCGCCCCCTGACTCCGAGGACTCGGACTTACTGGGCCGAGCCTTCACGGCTGCAGCCTGTCGGCTTCTGCTGGGCTTCAGCGTGTCGGGGTTTTGAGGGGTTTTTTGTTGAGGGTTTTTGGGAGGGCTTGGCCCTAAACCCTATACATATATATATATATATACCCTAAACCCTGAACCCTAAACCCTATGGGGTTTTAGGGGTAGAATTCTAGGGCTTAGAGGATAAAGGGCGACAAAATAATTTTTACGAGCCTCCGAGGCTCTTTGAAGGGGCCTGTTTAGGGTTTAGGGTTTAGGGTTTAGGGTTTAGGGTTTAGGGTTTAGGGTTTAGGGTTTAGGGTTTAGGGTTTAGGGTTTAGGGTTTCGGTGTTCTGCTTCACCTCAAGATTTCCCGAGCTTCCAGGGAAGAGCCCAGCAAGCTGTGCCTTTCTTAGGGGCTGAATACCCTAGTCCGAAGAAGGTTCACCTTTTACATATAGTAGGATTCCATTCTCACCAAAAAGGTGAAATGCTACCCCTGAACCACCCTAAACCCTAAACTTCCTAAACCCTAAACCCTATACACAACCCTAAACCCTAAACCTAAACCGCAAACAAGGGGGACTCTTGCAAGGCTCTGTGGGCTTCTGAGGGCTGGGCAAGCCTGCAAGATTTTTTCAGGGTTTCGGGTTACGGGTTTAGGGCTTAGGGTTTAAAGATTAAGGTTTAAGGATTTAGGGTAGTGATACATATATATATATATACATACATATATATATTTATATATTTCAGTTCTGCCAGGCGTATTATAACAGACATGATTGCAGCCACCCTACTGATATAGTAAGGCAAGCCACCCATGAACCTCCAAGGCCGATGTCAACACTTGTTGCGAAGGCCCAGTGGGAAATGGGTTTAGGATGCTTTAGGGTTTAGGGTTTAAGGCTTAGGGTTTAGAATGTTTTAGGGTTCAGGGTTTGGGGTTTAGGGATGTTCTTTGGGAGCTCCGGAAGACGCCGAAGCCCGGCCCCCAGCGCGCCTTCCTGTCTTCAATGGCAGGGTGGCTTAGCAGCTCCTGGCAGCAGCACTCAGGGATTTTTGAGCAAGCAGCTTGCGTGTGGCAGACGCATATTCAAGGGCGTCGAAACCTCGACCACGGAAAGTCTTGCAGATGCTCGGGTGGTTCTGGATCAGGGTCACCAAAATCAGAGGCTTTTCTTTAGAAGAAGACGGTCATTAAAGGGGCCCCTCGTTCCGAAAAACACCATGAGGTGATGCAGCTCCGGGGGGAAGGGGCCCTTTCCGGGCACATTCCTTAAGTGGCTTAGGGTAAGAAGCACAAAGCACTCCACGACGTTCGATCAACCCCCGAGCCTCCAGAACCTGCGCCCCGCGGATGCAATTCGTGAGTGGGAGATGGCCGACCTGTGAGGTCATGGGGGGTGGGCTGCTGGGCGTTAGATGTTTGCGACCTCTGAGGGGGGGGGGGAACTCTGCTGTGTTTTTTCGCTTCGAGAGGTTCTCTGATGCCTGGATTTCTCACTGCCAGTGACTTCATTGCCTTGCTTCTGCGGGCTGTTTACGCTGGGGACTGCCCAACTCGGGGACTCTTATTGCTTGTAAGGGGGGTTTTCAAACAATTGAAGTGCCTTTTGGGATCCTTACAAGGGATTCCTGGTCTATTTGAGGGGTCCCCTATTTCGTAAACCCCCGTATCCCCGCTTCTCCCTTCCGAGCACCGAACGGGGGCGTCCAGGCTGTAGATGAACTCGTCAGGCCTGCCGGGGGAGGTATGCGTGGCCGGCAGCTTGCGGGAAATTGCAGGCATCAGGAAAAGTGCTGGCTGCACGCAAGGCAGCGAGGGATCTGCATGTGGCTGTGCGTGTTCCAAGGCGTGCTCCGACCCCTTTGATCCCGGCAAAAGGCTGACGAGCTTGAAACAACAGACATCTGCTGACCCCAATATTCAGAGGTTCTCAGGTCGAGCAATTCATGCCAAAAAGCCACCTCCGACTACTGAAGCTCCAAGCGACGCACACTGGGTTCCCAGGCCAGTTTCGATTCTTCCAGGTGTCAGTGAACCAGGATACCTCTCGTCTTTGGGTGGGACTTGGGATTTTGGGATGTGATATTTTGGCGATCTCCGATCTGAGGTTTGGTTGCTGTGTCCCTGATTCCGGGACATGATGTCTACGCTTAAGGCCCCGCGGCATTAAAGCCACCCGCTCACAAATATACTTTCTGAGTTTGGGGAGAGGGCTCAAAGAGGGAGATTCACAGGGCATGAACCTCGGTAGGCTGTTAGAGAGCTCGCGGCAGATGAGTAGGCCAATGACAATTGTACATCAATGATGCTGGAGAACCCAGAAAGCTCCGAAAGCCTCTTCGGCGAACTTGTCGAACTGGCCTCGGACCCTCTTCCTCGGCTATTGCACAAAGCTTCATGCGCATCTTGCGGAGGGTGTTGTCATGACAGGAGGCCCTGAGTGACTGAAGCATTGTGGGACTTGCCTCCGAGAACCGACACTTAATGAGATAAAAAAACACAAGTTGGAAACCCTAAACCCTAAACCCCAACCAAAACACCAAATCAAAACCCTAAACCCTAAACCCGCACTTAAACCCCTTAAGCCTTAAGCTCCCTATACAGCCTGCACTGCACTCTTGACTTGCAAGGGCCAGCTTCCAGATCTTTCGCTGCGGGCTGAAGCCGAAGCGGCCCTGCAAGGGGAATCAGGTTTGGGATGGGGGCGGGGGGGGGGGGGGGGGGGGGGGGGGGGGGGGGGGGGGGGGGGGGGGGGGGGGGGGTGAATCCTGAAACACCACAACACACTAAAACCCTGTAAGTTGGGATGCTCCCCTTATTTATACTAACAGTCTTGAATAGGGATTAAAGTACCCCCTACTAGAACCATTGAAAAGTTAGAGCTCTAATGAATGTTCGACGCATTCTGATAAACATAAGCGCCCGGCATTGTATGTATGTGTATATATACATATATATGTGTATACATATTAATAGTGGTAGGCTAAGCACATACGAAGAAACAAGAAAGAACCCAGGACACAGGAGTGTGACCGCTTGAGTCTGACCACAGAGGACGAAAGAAACAAAAAAAGAACCCAGGACACAGGAGTGTTGACCGCTTGCGTCTGACCACATAAGAAGAAACACGTAAGAACCCAGGACACAGGAGTGTGACCGCTTGACCACATAAGACGAAAGAAACAAGAAGAACCCAGGACACAGGAGTGTGACCGCTTGAGTCTGACCACATAAGACGAAAGAAGCAAGAAAGAACCCAGGACACAGGAGTGTGACCGCTTGAGTCTGACCACATAAGAGGAAAGTCACAAGAAAGAATCCAGGACACAGCAGTGTGACCGCTTGAGTCTGACTACATAAGACGAAAGAAACAAGAAAGAACTCAGGACACAGGAGTGTGACTGCATGAGCCTGACCACAGAAGACGAAAGAAACAAGAAAGACCCAGGACACAGGAGTGTGACCGCTTGAACCCAGGACACAGGAGTGTGACCGCGTGAGTCTGACCACATACGACGAAACAAACAAGAACCCAGGACACAGGAGTGTGACCGCTTGACCACATAAGACGAAAGAACCAAGAAAGAACCCAGGACACAGGAGTGTGACCGCGTGACCACATAAGACGAAAGAAACAACAAGAACCCAGGACACAGCAGTGTGACCGCTTGACCACATAAGACGAAAGAAACAAGAAAGAACCCAGGACACAGGAGTGTGACCGCTTGAGTCTGACCACATAAGACGAAAGAAACAAGAAAAACACCCAGGACGCAGGAGTGTGACCGCTTGAGTCTGACCACATAAGACGAAAGAAACAAGAAGAACCCAGGACAAAGGAGTGTGACCGCTTGCCCACATAAGACGAAAGAAACAAGAAGAACCCAGGACACAGGAGTGTGACCGCTTGAGTCTGACCACATAAGACGAAAGAAACAAGAAAGAACCCAGGACACGAAAGTGTGACCGCTTGAGTCTGACCACATAAGACGAAAGACACAAGAAGAACCCAGGACACAGGAGTGTGACCGCTTGACCACATAAGACGAAACAAACAAGAAAGAACCCAGGACACAGGAGTGTGACCGCTTGAGTCTGACCACATAAGACGAAAGAAACAAGAAGAACCCAGGACACTGGAGTGTGACCGCTTGACCACATAAGACGAAAGAAACAGGAAAGAATCCAGGACGCAGGAGTGTGACCGCTTGACCACATAAGACGAAAGAAACAGGAAAGAATCCAGGACATGGGAGTGTGACCGCTTGAGTCTGACCACATCAGACGAAAGAAACAAGAACAAACCACCCAGAACAAAGAGTGTGACCTCTTGCGTCTGACCCCATAAGACGAAAGAAAAAGGAAAGAACCCAGGACACAAGAGTGTGACCGCTTGAGTCGGATCAAAGAATACGAAAGAAACAAGAACGAACCCAGGACACAGGAGTGTGACCATTGACTTTTTTGCCTACAATATGAGGGCACAGATCACCAAGTTACAAAATAGTTTATAAAATATTGAGGGTGTGGAGCAATTTTGTTTTACAAGACATGAGACATGAGACACTGAGTGAGGGCGCGAAGCGCCGATTTTTTGTTGACAACATGAAACCAGCTCTCGTGCACCATCAAGTACAAATTTTTGGCGAGAGCATTTCTTTAATGTTTACAACATGATGGCGCCAAGCGCCGACTTGTTTTTGCGCTTGTAACAAGCCAGCAATTGTTTTGTGCATTCAAGAACAGAGTTATTCATGTTTAAACATCAGGGTGCAAAGAACCAAAGAACCTTAAACTAGTTGTTGTGCACAAAGGAAGAGAAGGTCTTTTGAAGATGAACGTGTGAAATGCCATTCTTAATTTTGTGCTTACAACATGATGGCGCGAAGCCCCCGGATATTTGTTTCCAACAAGACACAGTGGTTTGTACAAGACGGCATGACATCATGAATGACATGTTTTGAATTTTGCTTTCAGCAGCATGATGGCGCGAAGCGCCAACGCACCAACTTTTTGTTTCCAACAAGAAACCTGTTGTTTGTACAAGATGACATGATATAATCTCGAGAATATGAGGACACAGAGCTTCGCTTGTCAAGCTTAACCTTGACTTGAAACCGAGATGTCTGACAAATAGGGGGTGCTGGAGACTGACCCCTGAAGTTGAGAACTTAAACCGCTTTGGTAAGCCGGCGCAAAAACCAGTAGCCTGCACCCTCTTAACCACTCCGGTACAAGCCGCAGTAGAGTTTGTGCCCTCTTAACCGCTATGGGCGCGATAGCGGTTAAGACTGAGGGTGCAATCTATCAGATGGCACCCTCTTAACCGCCATCGCCCCCATAGCGGTTGAGTGGGTGCAGCCGTTTGAGGCCCCAAATCAGCTAAGATTTGGAGACTTTTCGGGGCTACAACCACTGCACCCTCTTAACCGCTGCGGGGGGGAGAGCGGCTAAGAGAGTGCAATGCATTGGCTTGCACCCTCTTAACCGCTGTCGCCCCCATAGCGGTTAGGAGGGTGCAAACTTTGCGACTGAGCTAAGTTTTTTGTTCCAACCCCCAGGTGCATTAGATGCCTGCCTTAAACCTGCCCTGTTTAGCTTTCGCAGTCACAGGCCGGTGCAAGCTATAGATTCTCTCGAATGTTGCGGCTTAGTTGCTTGAAAAGAAGCCTCAAGAGTAACTTTTTTGCAATGAACAAAGTTAAGTTTGAGCTTTTTGTTTGGGCTGGGGAAGCATTTCATTTCAAAGATCATAGCCTTGTTTACTTTAAGTGTTCTAGTATTTGCCGGCTTAAGTACACACAACCCCAAACCCTAAACCCTGAACCCTGAACCCTAAACCCTGAACCCTGAACCCTAAACCCTGAACCCTAAACCCTAAACCCTGACCCTAAACCCCTAAACCCCGAAAGCCCTGTCATGAGCTGCCTCGCTGTAGTGTTGCCACAGCGTCTCCATTGCGTCCATGTCTTGGTCTGGGATTTTCCGCACCTTTGGGGTTTCAGGGTTAGGGGTTCAGGGCTTAGGGCTGGAGGGGGGGGTAAAGCGGGGCACGCACCCCAAGGCTCCCTCATACTCCCCACTCCTCCCGAGGGCTCCCTAAGCTTGCCGAAGTGGGGGCTTAGGGTTTAGGGCCTCACTCACGGCGGTCTGGGCTGGTGCCGTGCCATATCCACTTCAAGATGAGATGCCCGAGTCTTGCTTTCGCTGTTCAGGTTCGTGGGGATGCTGAACGCGCTAACAAGCCTAAGTAAATTTCTCTAAGTGACTGGGAGGTTCAAGACCCGAGTCTATGTCGGCAACACGGTGCGAGCGAAACTGAACGCTTCCATGCACAGACCCTACGCCAACGAATTGCAGAGTTACCCCCCAACAAACATCGAAACCGCAAGAACACACCCCGACCCGCCCCCCCCCCCCTTCTTTGGTACCTCGGCGAAGTAGACCCAGCCCCTCTTCACCGCAGCCTCTGTGCAGCGGCTTCGATCGGTTCAGGGGGGGCCCAGAGGGCAGAATTTGGAGGTCCCAAGTGCCCTTGGCCCTTGGGGGGGGGGGGTCCGAAGTCCCTACAGTGAAAAGAAGCTTCGGCCTTTCTTGTGGGCTAGCCTAGGTTGCCTTGCCAAGAGCCCACCGAAAGTCCCTGAACCGCTTTAGGGCTTCAGGTTACGGGGTTTGGAGGGTTTTTATAGGGCTTATAGGGCTTTTTAGGGTTTACAGGATCTCCGGGATTTACAGAGTTTGTATAGGGTTTATGTGGGTTAGAAGGGTTGGCCTCCCCACACAGTTGGATCAGCAGTTTGCGGGTCTCGGCATCGGCAGCCTGGTCCAGAGGCTGCGAGGCAGTGGCTTAAGGGGCCTTCAGGGGCTTTTCAGGGGTTCGAGGTTTCTGGTTTCGAGCTTAGGCTTTTTTGGGGTAGAGGGTTTAGGACTTTTCTGGGCAGGGCTTTTTGCTCAGGTTGTTGGGGTTTCAGGCAGTTCTAAACGTTCCCTTCCTTAAGCCCAAAGCCCTAAACCCTAAACCTTAAACCCTCAACCCAAAGCCCCAGCTATCCTACTAATTTTCAGGCGCTGTAAGGCACAAACAACCTGTAGTCGGGATCGGGGCATGGCCTTCAAACCCCAGAGGCTCAGAGCTCCTGCAAACTTACCCTAAACCCGAAATCGCGAAACCCTAAACCCGAAACCCCAAGCCTATAAACCCTAAACCCTATAAAACCTCCGGTTTAGGGTGGAGGGTTTGTCGTGCTTGAACTCGTCAACACATCGTCGCGTGAGGGCTCAGGGGCCATCTCTTCCAAAAAAACCTAACCAGATTCTCATGATCCTTCAATGATCTTTTTTTGGGCCGCCCTGCCTGATTTAAGGTACAAGCCTTGACAGCACAAAACCGCGGAACTTCTGCCGCTATTGGAACTCCATGACAGCAGGTCTTGTGAGTTGAGCACCCTTAAGAGCACCAAAAAGCGGCGGGTTCTTTGTAGGGAATGAGGGACTGAGGTACCCTATTCGCGTCCACTTAAAAGGGGTATATGGTAGGGCCCTAACTCCCTCGTTCCCTTACTAAGACCCAGGGGGGGAACAAAAAGAAGCGGGGGGGGCGCGCCTTGAAATCTTGCTCCTTGAGGAGCTCCTCCAGCTTGCCGAAGTCCGCGCCTGAGAGTTGCGGGTTGACGACATCGGGGGGGTTAAAGAAGTTAGGGGGTACCTTCTTGGGGTCCTTTTGAGAAGGGGATCCTACTATGTGGGGGTTTATGTTAGGAGTCTTCGTATATAAATCCCCACATAGGTTTCAATGATCTTTCTACAAAATGTGAGAGGAACCGCGAGTGCGAAGCTGTCTGTGCTCAGGAATCTCTGTGTAGGGCAGCTTCTACCCGAAAGATATCCTACGATGGGTCACAGCCTTCTCGGGATGCGCACCCATCCTCTTGGGGGCTTACCTTGCAAAAATTGCCCCCGAAACGCGGAGCCTCTGGACTCTTGAGTCAGACATGCTCGAGTGCAGGGCTTCATGCACAGTCTTTCCCTAGGTAGGATAAGGGGGACCCTTAAAAGGGAACCCTTCTTAACCTTCTTCTCGCTTTCTTAAACAAGGACCTTATTCAGAGGGTCTATATCCCCAAGGGTCCCCCTAATCCTATCCCCGAGTCTTGAAGGAGCTTAGGGAAGTCCTTGCGAAGCACAGAGGGGATCCAGGCGAAAGGACCCTTGTCCAAATCTTGGTGTGCAGAAGCCGACCCTTGTTCTCGCCCCTGAAGAAGATATCAAGACCCCTGGTGCTCAGCAGCAGCCTACAAGGATGACTGTATCAAGCAGATGATCCAAACATAGGAGTATCCCAGAGAAGCCTGCATACCCCCCCTTTCCGCGGCCAACAAGAACCCCCAAAAAGCCGTTCTGGCTCCGTGCGCCCCGCCAAGCGCATCGGGCGATGCCAAAACCGACGCCTCTTCTGCTGGATTTGGTGTCGATGAAAAGGTCTCGAAGAGTTTCATGAGGGTTTGGGGTTCACAAGGGGTTTGAGATTGACAGGATATTTCGAGTTCAAAGTGCTTAATTTGGGATTCGCCATCGAGTTCGTAGAATAACGGGCATGACAGCAGCGGCTCAGCTCATTCCAGGTTCTCATGGTAGTTCTCGACAGTAGGCGCCTTCTTGGATATAGTATGCCATCCCATAAAATCAGCGCCCCAAGAGGCCTTAATTTTATATGATGCAGCAAAGAAACAAGAAATCTCAAGCCTTCCTTTTGAGTGGCACAGGGGGGGGGTTCCACATTAACCATAAACCCTAAACCCTAAACCCTAAACCCTAAACCCTAAACCCTAGACCACTCTCACCCGGCCTGCCGGGATACTCTGCCCAGGTGACGGCGTCGACCAGCCTGGGGTGTCTCGTGTCGGATTTTCAGGAGACTCCACCTGGGTTGAGGGTTTAGGGTTTAGGGTTTAGGGTTTAGGGTTTCGGGTTTAGGGTTTAGGGTTTAGGGTTTAGGGCCACCTGCGTTCCCACCGAGGGCAGGAATAAAGGCAGTCAAATTCCGACAACATGGCCTAAGCCTCAACTACGAATTCAACATTTCAAGGGATTCCCCTAGGCCTTTAAGCCCCCAACACCTCCAAAGTTAACCGGCCTCGGCCTCCTCCAAAAAGGCTTAGGGTTTCATTCTCAAAGCTCACGCGCCTTGATTTCCTAGGCCCTGGCCAAAATTGGGCGTTTCCGAAAATAGGGGTGCCCTTGTTGGGGGTCTCTTTAAGGGGATTCTTGTCTATTTGGGGGATGAAGGGGGAACCCTATTTTGGGAAATACCACGGTGTGTAACCCACAGACATGGCACCTCCTCTGACCCTAAAAAGCAGACCTTGCAAAAGCCTACGCTGCCCTTGCGTGCCTCTGTCTGCCACGCAGTGAAGCTGAGGCCTCACGGACAAGGCTCACTCTGGATTGTAGGCTTGTTGGAGAGTGTGGGTTCTAGGCTGTAAAAAGGGTTTAGGGCCTAAAGTCTAGCGCGTGGAGGTTACTTCGAGAGGCATGTATGGGGCTCTGGTGCTTGGAAAAGGCTCACACCCGTGCCAGGATGATCGCTGAACGATGAGGGGACTGCGGAGGGTTAGAGGTCTTCTTGTTTTGGAGGGCCTTCTTGTGCTTTCGGCCGTCTTGAGGGTGTCTCTTCACGGCAGAGTGTGGATCGACTTCGGGCCAGGAAGTTTGGGCTTTTTCTCAGTCCGCCATACACATTTAACCCCCAAAGCGGTTAAGGAGCTTGGCGAAGCTCAATGCTTGACTTCATGCTGTATGACTTCGAGCCTTTCACGCTGCAGCAACCCTTGGACCCCGGCCTGACCACAAAGCCAGGCAGGCTGCAGCCAAGGTGAGGAGCGATCGGGAACGGGCCATGATTGAAAAAAGCGGGAGGACTTGATCCCAAAAACCTGCAGGATGAGGGGATGGGTACTCAGCATGTGGGCCTTGGGCCTATCTCATCATTGGGGCCCTGAGGGTTCCACGGCTTCGGCTGGCGCAATCCAATGTCTGAGCGACGATGAAAAACGAGACAACCCTCTTTGCCTTTGCGCACTCCATCGGTCACACACATACTCTAGTCTTGAAGAAGCTTGAAAAAACAATCCAGCACAACCAGCTCAAAACGGATAACATAAACGCGGCAATGAAAAGAAACGACCCACAATCAATATACTTAGTGCTTGATTAAGCGGATCGTGTAGATCTTCATCGACTGACTGCACCATGCAAGCCCAAGAAACTGCCAGAAATATGTTCAACCAACCTTCCCAACACGCAAGCACAGATCATCACAGGCTATAGCACACGCACCAATCGCGAATACACTAACGATTCCTTGACATGACGAACCTGCAGCCAACCAATCCAGGCAAACCCCAACAACCCAAAACCCTGAACAAGCGCAAGTTGGATGTTTTGGCACAGTCGAAAGCTCACCTGTCTGGAAGAGCGCTTGATCAGAGCCACCGACCTCGCAGACGTCTTCACTAGAGACAGAAGCAGTAGGCTTTACGGCTTCAGGGCTCGAGTTCAAGGTAGCACAACTTGCAAAGACAACTCCGGGCTCTTGGGCACCACCACGCCCCCAAATCCCGCTAACCTTCAAACGCCCTGCGCTAGGGAGTTTTGTGCTCTAGGGGAGGGCTATGAGCTCAGGGCTGGATTGAGGACTCAGGGGTTTTTTTTGAGACTTCAGACGGTTCACTGAAGAGAGGACCGACTCGAGGCCTGGAGCCGACTTCCGGGCTGAGGGCCGTGGGTTTGGAGTCTTGAAAGCTCAGGGCTTTAGGGCGTTTAGGGTGTAGCGGCTATAGTTGCTTAGGGTGTCCTTACTGTTTGGGGTTTGGTGTTGTAGAACCTTTTGGGCGGTTTGAGGGCTCAAGGTCGAAGTATGGCTCCAGGTTTGAGATTTGGGTTTGGGGTCGAGGGTTGTTCTTTCACTGACCTCCCTTAGGCAGGCAGGGGGGAAATCTCCGAAGATCCCTTGAGCTAGACGGCTCCAGGTGAAGGACTCACAGACGTGGCAGTGGGAGAGTTTCTTCTTCGTGGAAGGTTGAGCGGCTTAGGACGTCGCGTTTGAGGCTTGGCATAAAGTTTTGGATTCAGGATTGGGTGTTCAAGGGTTTCCGTGTCCACAAATTATACGGTGGTTAAGGGTAAAGCAACATTTCAGGCTTGGGAGGCTTAACGGGCTGTGACTTCAGGATCTTGACTGAAAGGCCTTGGGTGAGCCGAGGCTTCAGGAAGGGCTTAGGG
Organism: Symbiodinium natans; assembly: GCA_905221605.1. Lineage (NCBI taxonomy): Eukaryota > Dinophyceae > Suessiales > Symbiodiniaceae > Symbiodinium > Symbiodinium natans. Next base: position 578,863 of record CAJNDS010001180.1, on the reverse strand, counting down.
CTTGGGGCTTCAGGGCAGGTTTCGGCAAGACCTAGGTTCGGGGCAAGCCAGAACTCCTACACAAAACCCCGCTCCCACCGCGCGCCCCCGCCAACAAAAACACACACACACACACACACACACTCACACACACACACACACAAACACATATTAAACAGACCCTAAGCAAAAACCTAAACACCCTAACTAACGCCCAACTTCAACAAACCATAAGACTTGAAGCCATGACCTCTTGGAGCAGCCGCTCCAATGCCTGGCGCACGCTGCGCTGGCCTCCGCTGGAAACACGGGTATCAGAGCCACTGAAGCTAACTGCCCCTTGAACTCAGCACGATAAAAACCCAAGAGGCTTAAGTCGAGCACTAAGCCATAATTACGGCAGCATTCGGGACACGCAGCCTCAGAACACCGCGACGTGAATTACTGAGCTGAGCGGGCCAAGTAGTGTTAATGACAGAGCGACCGAAGAAACTCAAAGTCCACAACAGGCACCGGAATTGGCGAGCAAAATGAAAACTGGGCTTGGAAGTCGGCAGAATTTCAGTAAATGGGCCCGCAATTACACCATCACACCATGAGCCGAACTAACTAACCACCAAAGTCGGCGAAGCCCAGGTGCAGAGCAGCTCCGTATCCTGTGGCAAGCAAGTCCCGGAACCTCGGAGGGTGCAGGGGGGGGGGGGGAACAGGCCGGACTTTCAGGTCGCAGGTTTCACTATACTGCAGGGAATGACCGGCTTGAACCCTCTACCCTTTTCAACTTTTGACTTTGGAGACATAACATGGGCATGCGAGAGGTGCAAGCTTTGCAAAACCTCAATGTCAAGCAACGAACCCGATTGCAGATTCTACAGGAAAACACTTCTGTCATGCCTGAGTCATGAGGCTCTTCCCCCCCAATGCACATCAGAGAAACAGATGTCATTCCTAAGTCATGCCTTTGCCCGTCTCGCCAGCGACCGCATACACCCAGGGAGTTCAACAAACAACTCTTGGACTGACCCAATCGAGCCTTTGGATCAAGAGATGCCTCGTTTCGTGGCCCCGCTGCCCAGAGGCTGCGGAAACACCCACACCAGTGTCTCCAAGGAACGGATTCGGCATGAATCGTAGCAGCTAGGTCTCTGCGCACGAGTTTTTGCGAACTCTTGTTATGCTGGAGTTTCCTGTGCCCTGGCAGCTTTTCCTTAGACCCATCGACATCCACGAAACCCCAATGAACCGCAGCACACTATCCTGCTTAGCATCTTGTTCAGTCAGCTCGACATCCGCAAAACCGTAATGAACCGCTGCAAACATGCTATTTCGGGATTTTCGGGGATGTGCGCTGGCGATATACATGCCAGTGTACAGCTTCAAAGGCACGACTTCCCGAAATCGTTTCCATTGATAAGAAGAACAAGAACGACTTTGCGCAGGCCCCCATAATTGCCTTACTGCAAAAAAATAGGAGAACTTTATACTAACTTGTGACCCTGAACCCTCTAGCAGAGATGAAATCCAATCAAATGCCCCAAGTCAAAAGCGAGTCCAATGCGGCCGCGGCCACGGGCCGCTAGCTCGACAGCCTCTGCAGCTGTGACAGAACTTCCAGCAGCTTGCAAGATGGATACCTGGGTTCAAAGCGTGGGTGTGCACGGTTCAAGATGAAAGCGTGTTGGGTCCGGATTTAAGGTTCTGGGTCTTGGGAACTGGGGTGGTTTAAGGGCTTCGAGTTCGAGATAGGCGGTTTGAGTTTAAGGGTTTGGGGGTATGGAGTTGGGGATACACCACCCTCACAACACTCAACTCACCGAAACCCCGAAAGCCTCAACGGCAAGGGACTCGGGCTGAATGGCTCAGGGCTCAGGGCTCCAAGCTGTATAGGTGTTTGGGGATGGTAGTGGCTCTTGTGGCTCTTGGGTTGAAGGTTCATAGTTTAGGAAGCTTAGGGTTCGGGTTTAGGGTGGGTTCAAGATAAGATGAGAGGGGCTGGGATTTGAAGGTTCAGAGAGTGATATTAAATGCAAAAAGAGCTCCGAACCGTTTAGCGCTGGGCAACTTGATGAAGAAACCCTGACCCGAGAAAACTGACCCTACCCTGAAACGTAAACTCTGAACTCCTTTCAGACTCTGTAAAAAGTCCTCCAGCACGAGACCCTAAGCAGACAGCTGGCGCCTCGAATCGCGCGGAGCTCCGACAGGGTGAGCTCCTGTCAGAGTTTAAGGGTACAGGTCGGGCTGAGGTGGGGGGAGTGGCATGACGTGGAAATGGAGCTGGCTCTATGCAGAAGGAAACGGAGATCATGCGGAACCGACGAAGCAACGAAGTGGACATGACGCACAGACACGCATGTAGCGGAAGTCGCACGCAGGTCGCCATCTAGTGAGTCGAGGCGACATTAAGCTCAACGAGTCCTGTGTGCAAACTGCAAATGCTTCGAAATCCCAAACATGGAGAAACGGCCCCCTTTGCAACCCCAAACCGAAATGCGACCCGGCTCGGCAGCACATCCAGACAAATTAAACGCGTGAGACATGCGCTTCAGGCCACGACTGCCTGGCTTGCACCATTGACTGTTTGACCAGTGTTTTGCGGCGCAACACCAAAACTCACAACCACAACCAGAAGCACAACCACAACCAGAACCAAAACCAGAACCACCACCACAACAACAACAACAACAACAGCAGCAGCAGCAGCAGCAGCAACAACAACAACAACAACAACAACAACAACAACAACAACAACAACAACAACAACAAAAAACACAACAGCAACAGCAACAGCAACAGCAACAGCAACATCAACAGCAACAGCAACAGCAACAGCAACAGCAACAGCAACAGCAACAGCAACAGCAACAGCAACAGAACCAGCAACAACAACAACAACAACAACAACAACAACAACAACAACAACAACAACAACAACAACAGCAACAGCAACAGCAACAGCAGCAGCAGCAGCAGCAGCAGCAGCAGCAGCAGCAGCAACAGCCGCAACAGCTATAGCAGCAACAACAGCAACAATAGAAGGTGGGAAACGAAAACGTCCAACACTCAACTCGTCCTCCGACGTTTTGTCGAAGATCTCAGCTGAAATCGTCATGTTCCACACCTCGGGCCAGGTTTTGACGTGGCTTGACGGGATGCAAGCAAGAGTTCTGCTAGTCACACAAGTTGCAAAAATGGCAGCAGATGACAAGTAGCGATAACCGTCATCGTGGCTGCAGTTAGTCGTCATTGGGTCGCCTCGTCCCTACTGAAGCAACCAGGAGCGGCGTGGAGAGCAATGCTTGAGCAACAAACGCTGCAGACTGCAGAAGTCTCTGGCATAAAAGCATAAAACAAGGCGCAGGTGCGCATCGCGAACCCTTGCCCATTCTGGGAGCCCGGGCGCACAGGGCTGAATCAGTTACGGCATTCGGGCATTTGCACCGGGCGTAGTTGGCAGCTCAGGCTTCAGGGTGCGCAAGTTCGGGTTTGTTACGCGAGCTCCAGACTAGATTCCATACACACCCAAAGGACGTAGGTTTCAAGTAGGACCCTAAAAGGGGTAGGGGTTCAATTTGGAACACAGAAACTACTCATTTTGGAACATAAGTGGACTTCAGAATAAGTCAAGGTATGGGCTTTAGTATGTTCACGCGAGCACGAGCGCTCGTCCTACAATGAGACCTTTAAGGTGCTCATGTCTGGAAGGTCGTACTTGTAGACTGTCGCCACAAAGTATCTTCTTGGGTGGCACTCGTTCCTATCCAATGATGCAATAGAGCTGAGGTTTAGGGTTAGCAGGGTTGACTGCATCAGGCTTTTCAGGCTTGCGCCGCAGGACGTCTCCGTCTCATCTCCATCGCTTGAGGAAAGCAAAGAGCAAAGCCACGGCTGTCCAATCGAAGAAAGGCGCGTAAACGGCATACTTTCTATACAGGCCTCCATTGAGTGTAGTATCAGGTCTCAGGTTAACCCTGCACCGCTAAACTGCCAAAAGCTTCAATAGACAACCGAGCGGGCTCGAGCAGCGCTGCAGAGCACATGTAGTGGAAGCGACACTCGCGAGGCGAATGGGAGCCGCTAGCCGGGAAAGGGGCCCCTTCTACTTCACACCAGATTAAGCCTAAGTAGACCACAAGCCTCAAACCTGCATTGTTGTTGTGGCCCTTGCCTGTGCTAGAAACCCGAGAACATCCTAAGTCTTTCCTTCAGAACCCAAAGCCTAAACCCCAAACCCCAAACCACCAAAGCATTCTGACATGGAACTTCTCTATACACATACATATCTTTGTCTATATGTGTACCTAAATTCTTATTTGGATGAATACACATACATACATACATACGTACGTACGTACGTACATACGTACGTACGTACATACGTACATACGTACATACGTGCACACGTACATACGTGCATGCATGCATGCATGCATGCATACATGTATACCTGTGTGTATGAAAGTAAATAAGTATGCATATATACATATATTGACTTAATTATTCAAATTGTTGCTATACATGTGTATTTTGTGCTGTATACACTTTCCAAGAGGCCAGAATTGGACCTGTCATCCGGGCTCCGTTTTTCTCGGAAGAAAGCGTTTAAAGCAGCCGTTGAAGCTTCTCAACTCCCGGCTTTCCAGACTTACGCTGGCCTCACCTAGGGTTTGGAGTTTGGGGTTTAGGGTTCCGGGTTCAGGGGTTTCAAGGGAGAAGGTTTAGGGTTTGCAAGGGTTTAGGGTTTCGGGCTTCAGGTATAAGGCTTTCCAAGGGAGAGGGGTGGCGTAGGCCGGGGCATGAGCACTCTGTGTTAAGTTTAGGTTTAAGGGTTTATGGTCAAGGGTTCCCCCCAAAAATCATGTGTATATTCGTGGGTTTCCTAAGGTGGTTTGGGGTGGAGGGCATAACTGCCGATCACCACTAAACCCTCCCCAGAAGCCCTGAGCTCTGCACCCTGAGCCTTACAGTGTCTAAGGGCTGGCCGGGCTTCGAGAACCCATTGGCCTTCTTGGACTTCTCCTCAACTCGTCCTCTAGCCATGTCATTCGGTTGTCAGTTGTGAACATCTATTGGTAGGTGATCCCTAATAAGTGGCAGTGCTGCACTGTCAAAAACGCCTACAAAACTTCAAGAGAACGGTCAGGACCCCTTGGAGCTCTCTGATGTGCTGACATTGGGTTTTCTCAATGCTCAGCATCTTGGGGAACGTTCAAATGGAGCTGCAGATGCGTCCTAGTTCTCATGAGCAAGCTCCTCTGAAGTCTAAACAGAAGGCGCAGAGTCTCATCCTCTAAATCATCCATTCTTCACGGGTGGTGTTCTAGACTGGCAGCAAGCTTCGGGCTACGCTCTCCTGGACCTGTCGGTGCTTTGAGTTGAGGAGTGTATCCATACTCGTCTCTGCTCCCGGGCACGTTCAGCCGCCAGGCCCCAACCCAGGAACGTAAGCCGTGAGCTCCACTCCTACTGCCTGGCAGCTGAACATGCACGACGCCATCTTAGAGAACTCCATTACTGAGACGGCGAGCGGCGAGCGGGGGAGCGAGCAACAGCATTCGTGCAGGTTAGATAGGGGCAAGGACTCGCTGCCTTTCCCTCAGCGGGCAGAAGCACCCGTGAAGAATGGAGGAATTAGGGCAAATTTCGGGGTGCGGATTGAGTGAGGGATGAAAGTTTGGACATTTATGGGAGATTGCAAGGACATGTTCACAGTTCCATGTGTAAATGAAGCAGGTCCTTCAGGCAGTTAATGTTAGGCTTAGGGTTTGGTAGGGTGCTGTGCCGCAGCAAAAGCACGCGGGCCACCTTTCTCTCTCAGGTAGCCGCGGATCTCGCGTAGCCTGAGTGATGGCAGAGACTTGAACGATGAGACACTGCGACTAAAGGTTATGTAGGGATGCTCAAGGATTCGTGGGGGCGGAGGGGGGGGGAACAGCAACATACAGGATGTATGTCCACATCTGGCGATAAGCGGATTTCAGCTATGCTAAGGGGCCCAATCTTCTCCAGGGCCTTTAGGCAGGTGCGAAGGAGAACAGTGACGAGAGTTGCAAGTGCTTTCCTGTGCCAGTATCACAGCGATCAGCAACATACAAAATCTGAAAACAGATTCTTGGGACATTTGGGGGCGCAGTACCTTGGTCTGATCTTGGCAATCGTGCATGTTAATCACCAGTACCTTGAAATTGCACTGATACAACTCGTGAGACTCTTGGAGATTGACTGTCAGGGCCTGTGGGGTCACCTCGCTGGGCAAAACCTAGGAGTTCTTTTGCCGTAAACGCTCTGCCTTGGGATTTGATTTGTCGACTCTAGGAACTCTAAGCTTGGTGCTCGAGACGTTAGCTGCTTCCGACCCCTCCTTGTTTCTGAAGGCTCGGGCCCTGGCAGGTGGCCACGCTCGCCCTGGCAATTCTGAAGGCATATGCAAGGTGCATCGGCTGTGTCCATGCCGTTGACATTGGAGCATCTTGACATGATTGTTACTTGGTTCAGGGCTCTGTTCATGCTATTCTGTTGGGGCTCTTCTATCCGCCTCCTCTGCCAAACGCTCTTGCTCCTTGCACTTCTTCGCTTCCTCCGCCAACCTCTCCTCTGCCAAACGCTCTTGCTCCTTGAGCTTCGCTTCCTCCGCCAACTTCGCCTCCTCTGCCAACCTCGCCTCCTCTGCCAGCCGCTTTTGCTCCTTGCGCTTCGCTTCCTCCGCCATGCCTCACCATCATGCAACATGCACTGTCTAGTGGTCTGCATGATGGGTGTCACACAAAGTCTCCGAAAGAAGATCTCAACTTGAGACTGGCGATATGGGGCCTAAACTGGCAAGTACAGGTCAAGAGCATTCGGAGCCCCCTCAGTACACACCGCTCGGGCCGGACATCAGGAGCCCACCATACAATACACGCCGCCCCGAGTCTGATACGAGAAATCACTGTAGGAAGATCAGGCGCAGATTGCAAACCGAAGGCGAGCTATGATGCTGTCTCAATGTCTTCTGGGTTTTCTTTATCCCTATACAGGACACGGCTGACACGCTCTCTGGCTCTCTCTCGCCCCGTCTCTCCCCTTCACCTGGCCTCGCGTCCGATGCGACACTGACTGCGCTGAGCCAAACTGCGAATGTTAAAGGCTCCAGCTTGCGAACCACACAATGTTACATATATATATACACACATATATATATATATATATATCATGCAACGTGGGGCTGGAAGAGCACCAGAAGACCAGAGGACAAGAGGGCCAGAAGCCGGAGGACCAGCAGACCGCAGGACCAGAGGACCAGAAGACCTGGAGAGCAGGACCAAGGGCAGAGGACCAAGAGACCACCAAAGGACCGGGAGACCAAAGGATCAGGAGACCAGATGACGAGGGAAACGGACAAGAAATCACCCAAAAAAACTCAAAAACATGCAAAACATACATATACATATATATATATATATGCTCACCCCGCCTCCCCAATGGACAACCGCGAAATGAAAATGACAGGAAAAACCAGTTGCTTTTGTCGTGCTTTGAGTTTTTTTTGCGCGTTTTGCCTTAGTTATTGTGTTTTTTGCGTGTTTTTTGTGCATTGTTGCACGTTTCTGGCCTTTTTTGCACTTTTGCACTTTTTTTGGCTTTTTTGCACTTTTGCACTTGTTTTTGCTCTTTTGCACTTTTTTGGCTTTTCGCACTTTTGCACTTTTGGCTTTTCTTGCATTCTGTTCACATACTGTGTTCTTTTCTATGCTTGTCTTATGCATAGAAAATCCAAAAATCCAAAAATCTAAATATCCAAAGATCCAAGGTCAGAAAGCGCATGCAGGACGACTTTGCATTTTGGCGGGGGGGGCTCCTAGGGAAAACATGGAGAGAAAACACAGTAAACTTCAACCCCCAAAGAACGCAGCGCTTTTGTTCCCCTGCCCAGAGGTCGCTGATGTTACCCGGGCAGCGGGGCTCCGGCCGCAAAGCCATGCCAAGGTCCTCTGCCGCGCAAGGCTTTTTGTGCATTTAAAAAGCGGTGGAGGGGAAGGGGAGGGAGGGGTTTAGGGTTTAGGGTTTAGGGTTTAGGGTTTAGGGTTCAGGGTTCAGGGTTCAGGGTTCAGGGTTCAGGGTTCAGGGTTCAGGGTTTAGGGTTTAAGGGTTTAGGGTTAGCCTCAAGCATCCCGCGCAGCCTGGAGGACGGGTTGTGGTTTTTGCCAAACAACAACGTACTCTTTCCTCGCTCAAAGCATGGCACAAATGCAGCTAAGAGGACAGTTTTGTTTTAACAAGTTCGCTAAACAGGCCCAAAACCCAAAACTGTCCCTGGATTTCCGCCCCCACGCAGCTGAGGCGAGCCGGCTGTGGCTCTTCTTTTCAAGCGTCTCGCTGTCCGCGAAACAGTCCCCTGCCAAATCTGTTGCGCAAACCAGGCCCCGAATTTCCGCCCCGCCCTGCGCACTGTCTTTGAAGCACCGGCCCTTTCAGAAAGTGGGTTGCTAGTTGGACACGCACCCTGCCTGAAATTCTGCCTCGAACAGAAACCAGTTGCTAGTTGGACGCGCAACTTGCCTTTTGTGCCAAAAGCGGAAATGTTTGCCCGAAAAGATGCCTGACAAGGGTTGGGGTCCCCTGCCTAACATGTTTTTGATCTCGGGCAAAAATTGGTTGCTAGTTGGGCACACTTCCTGTCTGGACATGTGACCACAGGCAGAAACAAGTTGTTGGCTGGATAGACAGGACAAGCCACGTTTTCTTTCTTGTCTCGTTGTCTGTGAAAGACTATCCCAAGTCTGCTCAAAGCATGCACGGCATTTCGCTCAGCTTAGAGGACAAATCACCTCCTCGCCCCATCCCCAAAACGCCACCTGCATACCGGCAACTCTAGCCGGACAACAGTTCTTGTTGATCCTGGCACCACGCCCACTATCGCCCGCTATAAGACTGAGAGTGTCTTTGACAATATCCAGTCCATCTTCAACAGACCTACAATTATTGCGTCATTAACATAATCATACATTGGCATGTCTACCTTCGTGCCACGCTGCCTCCGCTTCCAGCCTCTGGACGACAGCGAGCCTAAGCTTTTCGCTCGACTATACAAGACGTCGGAGGTGTTACCAGATGCGGCCGTTTCTAACTTGCCACAAGGAGCCCCGAACTCATCCTGAATGCATCTAGTCTTTGAAGCCTCACATGAGGAACCTCAGAACCTCCCAGCCCCTTCTCACTAAGGCACAAGATGTCTTGCAAAGCCATCTCAGCAGGCAAATCGTCGAGGATGCGAGCCAAGTCCTGCTCACGTAACATGCGTCAGACGGCCCCCCCCCCAGTTGATGCAGTTGACACCGTGACCGTCTGTGACAGGAGTCAGCCGCAGCCAGCGTGTTCTTGGGAGTGTCCTCGGGACCACAGATCCGGCCGCGAAGTCGCGCTCCGGGAGGTGGCGGCACGGGCGGCAGCGGGGACCTCAATTTGTCAGGTCTTTGGGTTCTTGGGATCTGAAAGTCCACACAGTTTCCAAAAGTATGAGAGAAAAAACGACAGAACATCAAAGTCCAGCAGCGGAGAGGGCGAGTGCAGCTCCCAGCTTCGGAGGAGGAAGCCCCAGATTCCCTCCAGGACGCCGCAGCGCAGCTCTGCTGAGACGCACGCGCCCGCGAGATGTCCGGGATGGTCTCGTGGACCTCCGAGAGACGCCAGGAAGTCTCGGAGGGGCTGCATGGACTTCGGCAAGTCGAAGTCGCCTAAGCCCCAATCAAGGAAAACCACGTGGCCGTAGCGGCGCACGCAGGACGCCGTCCTTTGCAGCAGCATGGCTCGGGGTTCTCCAGACTTCGTTCCGCTCCAGTGGGTCCAGCTCTCAAGCACGTGCCGGCGGGCTTCTTTCGCACGGCAGCGCTGGCACTGCTCTCGCTGCCTTGGCTTTGGCTGGGGGTCAGCTTCATAGCCCAGCTCGCGCTGCAACCGTACGATCTGCCTCACCTCGGGGCTCTGCCAAAGTGAGGCCAGCTGCGAGCGAGCAAGCTGCTTGAGGCGCCGGTGGCCTTCCGACGCCTCCGCGCTGGGCGTGGAGATGCAGCGGCCGCAGCGGCGCTCGTCGAAGCGCGCGGCGAGCGCTCGGACCTGGCCCCAGAGCCCCTCCTTGCCCAAGGAGCCCAAGTTCCGCAGGGAGGGAAGGAGGTGCAGCAGCATCTTCTTCACACTCTGGTCGAAGTTGCAGAGGATGTCTTCAACCCGGAGAGTGAGGACCCGGGGATCCTCCTTGACCCTGCGGTACACGGCCCGCATGTCCGAAAGGGTGTTGCCCCGGTGAAAGCCGTGCTGGCGGCGCAGGTGCAGCCTCGCCTCCAGCCTGCCAGTTCTAGGGAGCAGCTTCGCTCAAAACTGGAGTTGCTTAAGGGTTTTTGTATTAAGATATTTAATGTACTTCTTATCTTTTTGTTGGGGGGGGGGTGTATCTACAGATTCACTCTGGGTACATCGGTATGCGAACTCCAACTCCCAATTCCGATTCCGATGCAGCCGCTGGACTTCAGCCCCTCCGTCAGCGAGAGGTTCTGGAGAACCTTTGGCCCGGAGCCCGGCGGCGCGTCGCCTCTGAGCACGTGAGCACCCAAAAACCTACCTGGACCTCTGGCTTGGAGCAAAGGACTGCAAGTACTCAAAAGAGTGACAAAGGGAGGGAAAGAAAGCCAGAGAGAGAGGGGGAGAGAGCGAGAGAGAGAGAGAGAGAGAGAGAGAGTGAAGCAAGTCGGGACTTTGGCCTTTCTGAGAGTGGTAGGCGTACCCCGACACCAGCATCTCCAGAGGCGACCGAAGAATGTGCACGGCACGGTACCTAGGGCACCGCTGCTCCAAGACCTGCACAGGGGTAGACTGACAGGTATGGGAAGCATCCCCGAGCAGGTCGCAGAGTCCCGAGTAGACGTGATGCTGATGACTAGACCGTATGACATTCCAGCACGAATAGCACAGCAGCTCAGATACGACTCTTACAAAAGCAGCAGTGCCAACACTTTGCATAGAAGCACACAATGAATATATATATATATTTATATTTATATTTATATTTATATTTATATTTATATTTATATTTATTTATTTATTTATTTATATTTATATATATATATATATATACCTTTTTTTTTCTCCCCGGCCCCGTCATGTCCACCTCCAAGTCCACTGGTTGCACGTAGAGGCCTTGGGCATCGGCCTCGCCGCAGCGGCGCGGCACGGAGGGCCAGAGGAACTGCGACACCGAGAGGCCCAGGAAGGCCAGCACCTAGGGAAAGATTTTGGAGACTGATCTGAGAGGGTTTAGGGATGTTTAGGGTTTATAGGGTTTTGAGAAGGGTTTAGGGCTTATAGGGTTTAGGGTTCAGGGTTCAGGGTTTAGGGGGAGGACAGGATGTGTCAACATGATGCGCCAGCTTGCAGCTAGACTTGTTTGGGGCTTCGGTGGCCTCGGCGAAGAGGCTGCGGAAGAGGGTAGACATGGCCTGGGATGGCCCTTAAAAACCCTCTGAAAACATATTCCTGAAGATGATCCTCTTAAGACCCAATAAGGGAGAATATTCCTGAATATGACCCTCTTAAACCCAATAAGGGAAAAATATATATATAATGTCCCAAGAGTAGCTTTGTGGTAGACGAAGATGTAGAGCTGCTGGTAGTCCGGACGGGGAAGGTCGTAGCGCCACGGGGGCAGCCATTTCAAGTATGCCTTGTGGCCCCTCCGGCTAGGCCTTGCAACATCAAGCGCAGTTCGCCCTGGAAATGGGTCCTCAGATCTCCAGCTGCTTGGATGAAAACGCAACTGAGTTCCACACCAGGCAAAGAGCCATTTGGTAAGTAAACATGATTTCCCACTCTCAATGTGTAGTTTACCATGATCGGCCCTAAACCCGAAACCCCTAAACCCCTAAACCCCTAAACCCCTAAACCCCTAAACCCCTAAACCCCTAAACCCCTAAACCCCTAAACCCCTAAACCCCTAAACCCCTAAACCCCTAAACCCCTAAACCCCTAAACCCCCTAAACCCTAAACCCCTAAACCCCCTAAACCCCTAAACCCCTAAACCCCTAAACCCCTACACCCCTAAACCCCTAAACCCCTAAACCCCTAAACCCCTAAACCCCTAAACCCTAAACCCCAAACCCCTAAAACCCTAAACCCTAAAATCCCTAAACCCTAAACCCGAAACCTTCCCCAAAGAGCGTCGAGGTTGGTCTCTTGGTGGCTGCGCGCGCCCGCCAGCCGGCCCATGCGATCCATGCGCAAGTGGCATGAAAACCAGTCCTGGGAGTGATATTCTCTTTTAAAGTGATCCCTTTAACGGGGGTGGGGGGGGGGGGGGTGTTTAGGGATTTAGGGTTTAGGGGTTTGGGGTTTAGGGTTAGGGTTTGTGGGGGTTAGGGTTGAGGATTTAGGGTTTTCTGAAAGGGTCCTCAGAGGCTCCCATGTACGGGCATTTGGAGTCTGCATGGGTTTCAGGGCCGGCTCTGGATCCCCTGATACGATGTATGCTAGGACTCCCCAGGCTTAAGCAGCTGAAAAACGGGACCTTGTCGTTTCAACGAAGAACCTGACGCAGGAAAGAGTGTCCCTCTAAACCCTAGACCCTTAAAAAAACCAAACCCCCAAACCCCTAAACCCCTAAGCCCCTAAACACCTAAACCCCTAAGCCCCTAAGCCCCTCAGCCCCCCTACTAATTGAAACCCCTAAACCCCTAAACCTCTGAACAACTAAAACCCTTTTGAAAGTGCAGCCCGGCAGTCCGGGGCGCGGCAGGTGAAGCCCAAGCACCCCGCAATCCTTAGCGCGGACCCGTGGCAGCTGCCGGGACGCAGAAGTAGCGGAGCGTTTCGGGCGCTTGAAATTTGGTCTTTTTTGGGGTTTAGGAAGTTTCTGGTTTACAGCTTCCAGGGCTTGGGGCTTGTAGCGAACCTGCAGCGACTCTGGAGCCCACGCTCCATCACAATCCTAACCAGCGTACATCTCAGCTGTCAGGAGTTCATGGAAGGTTGCCCCGAACGCACAAGGAAAGGACGGCACACTAAAGGGGATTCACAGTGGCGTCTTGACTTCACAGATGCTGCCCAGCCTCAGGTTGCAAAGCATGGCGGCTTGTAGCCGACCTCTCAGCGGAGCCGTGTCATTCCACGAGGACCGGCGGGGCAGCACGGGCATCAGCTGCACGGCATCCTGCACGTGGTAGCCAAAGGACGGAAAAGGCAGCAACACCTCAGCCATCCACTGGGGCAAGAAGAGATTTCTGCTCAGCTGCACTGTGACATCTTGTGACTACTAGATGACTCCTGACGCAGTCTATTCAGTATACAGTAAATACATGTAAATAAGGTGATCCCAACACCAAAAAAAAACACAAGGGGGGTACCTAAACCCTAAACCCTAAACCCTAAACCCTAAACCCTAAACCCTAAACTAGTAAGCCCAGGCACTGGCGATACAAGCCGCCAGCACTCCAGGGACTCTTCCTCGCCTGGCATCGTGCCAGCATGGCTGATGGCACCGCGGGCCAGATGGCCTCAGGGAGTTGGGGAGTTATAGGGTTTAGGGTTTAGGGTTTAGGGCTTAGGGTTTAGGGTTTAGGGTTTAGGGTTGAGGGCTCACGGGTTTAGGGCCTTGAGGAGCTTTATGCCTGTATGAGGCTGCAATGCAAGGGGACACACTTCTCTGGAGCCTCCCGGAGAGTCATCCCGAAACCGAACCCTCCCCTTTCAGCATTATGGGCAGCCTGTGCTGGAGGTGTTGCACGTCCAGACTGCTGCCTCACACGGTGACGTGTAGTCTGTGGCCAGGAAGGGCAAGAGCAGTGAAAGGCGGATGGCGTGCGTGCGCGGTGAGTACCTCGGCGGAATTGACAACAGGGATGCATTGGAGGCCCCCGGCCACGATGTAAAACCAAAGGACTCAAGGATGGCCCTTAAAACCCATTGAACAAAGATTCCTGAATATGATCTGCTTAAACCCCAAAAAGGGGAAAAGACGAGATGTCCCAAGGGGGGGGCCTATCGAGAACTGCTCCCAAGGGAAATCAGGATACACCTCGCGCGGATCCGCTCCATCTTCGGCCAGCACCCGGCACCTCGACTGGGGCCATGCAGCCTGGTGCCATTCAACTCCGACGACCCCGGCCGTGGGTGGCAAAGCTTGGAAGCACGTCTTGCAGCTGATCAAAGATGCCTCGGAAAGCCCTTATAACACCCTCTTGAAAGATATTCTGAGTAGGATCTTCGTAAACCCAACAACGGAAAAAATATTAAAAAATCGTCCCAAGGGCCTGCCTGGATGCTCCACAGGAGTGGAGGTAGAAGGCATCGAATTCTCTGCCATACCGGTCGAGGCAGCCGCCCGGGCCGATGAATTCCAGCGACATGGGGGGGCCCTGGGGCTAACTAGCTACCCCAGCTACGGCTTGAAAGCGGAAGATGCCCAACCCCACATTTTCTGTAGCCCCACATTTTCTCCAGGATGCCCCTGGCCAGCAGAGATTATCCGCAGGGTGCAAAGATGCAGGGCCATCCCACAAGGGGCCCGATCAACCGAAGAGCGCGCGGTCCCCTTTTTCATGCGAGGCTTGGCCGAAAATCTCGAGCAGTGGGATCTCGTGGCGGATTCTCGGCGACGGTTCGCGTGCCTTCTCTGGGGCCGCTTGAGGGGGGGACGGGGGGCAGGAGGGGGTTGGGCGAGTGCAGTTCCTAAAGGCTTGCGAGGATGAGGATCGCTGCTCTTTCAGGATGTTAGCCAGGGATAGGAAGGGCCAAGCCTGGCCCGCGGACCGTAATTCCCCTCCTCTGCTCTCATAGGTAAGGCGAAGATATTTAGAACATTTTACAGGAGAACGAATCCAAGGGATGAAAATCCCCGGATGCCTCCGTCAACCCTAGCTGGGCAGCAGTGGGTCACGGCCGGCCGCTGTCAGATACTCCAGCATCTCTAGACGGCGCTCCTCGCGTGCGCGCAGCACGTCGCAGTATGCGGAGGCAGGGCCAACGAAAGGTGACCACACGATGGCCCAGAGCACCTGCGTTGCTGGGGCAGAAGCCAACTTCATGCTTACACCATTGCGTCCTTCTTGCTGTATTCTACTTATGAAAGTCTAGGTGCTTTGATCTAGTGAATCTGTAGAAACTAGTCCTCACAGTACAACTCGATCAAGCCCGGGCACATCTCGGCTGCTACAGGTCACGGCCAAGTAAAGAAGCATGGACAGGCACAGCACACTGGAGTCAACCTCAGCTGCTCTTTCGCTTTTGCATCTCTTCCTCGAGCAACATCAGAAGTAGCGTTGTGCAAGAAAGGAGCCTGAATCAGCGAATCTTCAAGGCCCCAAGGAGAAATTGAATGCATGTTTAGGAAATCTGCAACGACTTTAACAACTAGCCAAAAACACCCTAAACACCCCAAACCCCAAACGGTCCTGAAGTCTACAAACGCAACTTTAAACACAAAAAACATAATCATAATAATAAGTAACAATAATAATTATTATAGTAAGAATCATAATAACAATAACAATAACAATAACAATAACAATAACAATAACAATAACAATAACAACAACAATAACAATAACAATAACAATAACAATAACAATAACAACAACAACAACAACAACAAACAACAACAACAACAACAACAACAACAACAACAACAACAACAACAACAACAACAACAACAACAACAACAACAACAACAACAACAACAACAACAACAATAACAATAACAATAACAATAACAATAACAATAACAACAACAATAACAATAACAATAACAATGCCAATAACAATAACAATAACAATGCCAATAACAATAATACGAATAATCATCAATTTAAAAGAGCCCGGATGTTGGGCCCAGCCGCCGTCATGAAGGCCACCCATGGGCTCGCCTTGGGCCCCCAGAGCGCTGAAAGCAGCTCGTCGGAGCTTCCGAAGGTGCCCCAGGCGTAGAAGACCCTTCGCTTCGCCGGGCTGCGAAGAAAGGGTTTAGGGTCTAGGGTTGAGGGTTGAGGGTTTAGGGTTTAGAGTTTAGGGTTTAGGGTTTTGGGGTTTTGGGTACAATTACCGGGAGAAAGCTTACTTTCTAGGCATTCCTGATACGACAACTTCAGTGAAACTCCTTCATGGCAACCCCTGCAGATCGTCCTAGCCGGCCAGCGCGCTCAAGTTCGGGAATTCACAACTCTGGGTAAACGTCGCAGGCAGAGGTCTTTGGGAAGTCGAGGTGCCTTGATTCGAGTTCTTGGGCTTCATACGAAAAACCCAGAGCTTTTGTTCGACTGCAGCCCGGGATCAGAGAATAGTAGCCCATGGCTGAGATGAAGCCGAATGCCAAATAGGCGTTCTTCCTGAGTTCGACAACTGTGCCTCGACAGCTCACGCGAACGACACCTCAAGCACAAAAGGCTGAACGTGAGGCCTGTCAGGGACACGACAGACGTCTCAGAAATCTTCAACAAGAAAGGGGCACGCATCATCACTCTTAATCAACGTTCACCCCATGTTCTAGACATAGACGTGACTATGACGGCATCTTATACTATAACATGCTACATCTTGCTATATCTCATTTACTTTTCTATACGATACAAAGGTACACCATATTATTCGATATGATATCTGGTACTATACATATCCTACTGGTGTCATGTACGGAGCGCGTTGGCTCGACAGACGATGCTCGTTATACTATATTGTTTTCGACATGTCACTACTTTTGCTCTGCCCCAGCACCGCGAACTCCACGGCACCCAAGACCCGCCCCACCCACAAAACGAACCTAGCAGCCCAAGCGACCCAAGCAACCCTAAACCCCAAACCCTAAACCCCAAACCCTAAACCCCAAACCCTAAACCCCAAACCCTAAACCCCAAACCCTAAACCCCAAACGCTAAACCCCAAACCCTACTTTGACCGAGGCACAGCAACTCCATTGCTGCCGGATCAGGCTTCTGCGGCGCTGGGAAAGGCCACATCAGCAGGCCCAGCAGGGCAAGGCCCTGGGTCTGTAGGGTTTAGGGCCTCATTAAGGTTTCGGGTTAGGGTTTAGGGTTTAGGGTTTAGGGTAGGGTTTAGGGCCTCAGGGGCTTGGGGCCTTCGGGCCTTAAGGCCTCAGGGCCTGAGGGCCTTAGGGCCTGAGGGCCCTTAGGGGCTTAGGCCCTTAAAGTTTAGGGCCTTAGGGCCTTAGGGCCTAGGGTTTAGGTTTAGTAAGGGGTACGGTGGGTTTCAGAAAGCTTTGGGGCTCTATGTACTGGATGAACTTTCTGCTGGGTTTGGGTTTGGGGGTCTGGTTTATTTTACAAATATCAGTCATTTCTGCCCTGCCAGCCGGTGAGCAGGGCCAACCAGCGAGTCTGCGCAAAGTGTCCAGGCGTGCGTGTGCGGGTCCAGATTGAAGACGCCCACCTGCACACGTCCGAGGGGGGTTTAGGGTTTAGGGTTTAGGGTTTAGGGCTTAGGGTTTAGGGTTTAGGGTTTAGGGTTTAGGGTTTAGGGTTTAGGGTTTAGGGTTTAGGGTTTAGGGTTTAGGGTTTAGGGTTTAGGGCGTCTTGAACAAAGACCTCGCGGGGCGAGCGCACGGCACCTGCGCACATCTTTCGAGTTTGAAAAGTCGGCCGTTCGGGCAATCGCAGGGTGGCCTGTGTGATCGGGGCCGCGTGACCGCCCCGAGATGACGCCCTCCCGCGCCGCTTGAGGGCGGCTCCCACCCTCTCTTCGCTCCGCCCTTTTTCGTTAAGCCAAGCCACCTTTTTTTTTTTTCTTTTCTTCTCTTTCTTTCTTCTTCTGTCAGGTTCGACTCACCCTTTTCTTTCTTGCTTTCCGGTTTGATTGGTTGGACTGAAAATCGCTCTTCGCAGGAAATCGCTTTATGGGCAACATATGCCTAAGACATTTGCACTATGGACAGCAGTCCTTGATTTGCTGAGAACACTGGCGGACCGTGAACTTCTAAAAAAAGCGCAGTGTTACAGGCCGTCTTGCACGGTTGGGGGTTGAAGCTGGTAACGACCCGAAACCGGTGCCCGAATCTGAAAGTTTCTAACTGGAACGCAGTACAGGTTTTCGCAAGGGAATTTCGATCTGGAAACCCAAAGCTGGGTCTGATAGTTTCGGCCCGAAAGCGGTGCCCGAATCCGAAAGTTCCAACCTGAAACCCCAGGTTTATCGGCCCGGAAGATCCGTTTTTGGATGGCCCCTGCCTTCCTGTGAAATTAAAGCAGATTTTGGCTTCCTAACTTCTGCTTATAGAAAGTGCATTTTCATGAAGGCCGGGTGCCAAATCGAGTTCTTCTCTTGACCCTGGCAACGCGTGTTTCGACCCGACGCCGATACCCAGATCCGAAAGTTTCGACATGAAAACACAGGGTATGAACCTTCCTGGGTCCGGAAAGGGCATTGGTCCGATAGTTTCAACCCGAAACCGGTGCTCGAATCCGAAAGTTTCAACCTGAAACTAACGCAGGTTTTAGCACGGGGGTAACTCCGACAGTTTCGGTCCGGAAGCCTAAATTCGGGAATGGGGAATTTCGATCCGGAAACCCAAAGCTGGGTCCGATAGTTTCGACCCGAAACCGCTGTCCGCATCCGAAAGTTTCAACCTGAAACCCGAGGTTTATCGGCCCGGAAAATCCGTTTTTGCGAAACCGGTACTCGGAATCCGAAATTTTCAACCTGAAACTAAAACAGGTTTTAGCACGGGGCTAATTCCGACAGTTTCGATCCGGAAGCCTAAATCCGGGACTTGGGAATTTCGATCTGGAAACCCAAAGCTGGGTCCGAGAGTTTCGACCCGAAACCGCTGTCCGAATCCGAAAGTTTCAACCCGAAACCCGAGGTTTAACCCGAAACCGGCACTCGAATCCGAAAGTTTCAACCTGAAACTAATACAGGTTTTGGCAGGAGCTAATTCCGAGAGTTTCGATCCGGAAGCCTAAATCCGGGATTTGGGAATTTCGATCTGGAAACCCAAAGCTGGCTCCGAGGTTTATCGAACCGGAAAAGCCGTTTTTGGATGGCCCCTGCCTTCCTGTGATCTGGAAATTCAAGCAGATTTTTGCTTACTAACTTCTGCTTATAGAAAGCGCATTTTCATTAAGGGCGGGTGCCCAAGTCGGAAAGGGCATTGGTCCGATAGTTTCAACCCGAAACCGACGCTCGAATCCGAAAGTTTCGACCTGAAACTAGTACAGGTTTTAGCACGGGGCTAATTCCGACAGTTTCGATCCGGAAGCCTAAATCCGGTATTTGGGAACTTCGAGCCCAAAGCTGGGTCCGAGAGTTTCGACCCGAAACCGCTGTCCGAATCCGAAAGTTTCAACCCGAAACCCGAGGTTTAACCCGTTCCGGCGATCCGGAGAAGGCGTATTTGGCTTACTAAATTCTGCTTATAAAAAATGCATTTTGATCAGGGCCGGGTGCCCAGGGCGAGGCACCCCTCTTTCTTCGTTTGCGCCTGCTCCAAAGCACACAATTCGACCTGAAAACTGGTGCAGGCCGAGCCCAAAATTTAGATCAGACACCCAAACCCGGGTCCGACAGTTTCGACCCGAAAAAGCGTCCCAAGTTTCGACCCTGTAAGCACGGGGGCTCGATCCGAGAATCCGATTTGGGTAATTATATACCTTTCATTTGGACTATAATCCCAAATCCAAACAACGGCGGTTTCGACATCGAAAAATTGTTCACGCATGAAAACTTTGGTTTGGATTTCCGCCTTCTAAATACGAGTAGAATGCCAAATCCAAAAAAACCGGGTTTCGATGTGGAAATTGGTTTAGGTATGAAAGTTTTGGTTTGGATTTCCGCCTTCTAAACACGAGTAGAATCCCAAATCCTAGAAAACAGGTTTCGATGTGGAAATTGGTTTAGGCATGAAAATTTTGGTTTGGATTTCTGCCTTCTAAATACGAGTACAATCCCAAATCCTAAAAAACAGGTTTCGACACGAAGTACAGAGACCCGAGGTTTTAGGGATACTATTATATTATAATATAGAATGTCGGTCATGTACATGGAGTCCGACATTCTCTCGGACGAATTCGGATTGAAAGTCCTGTCGTCCTCGGCCACCAAGTACTAGCGATGGCACGCACTGGAATCTATACGGAGTGTAGTATTGCACACTTGTGACGAATGTTCGACATGACACCGTACAGAGTGGTATACCAGCCGGGGTCACTCCTCTAACGCCTCAAGGCGTTAGAGAGACGTGCCGATGAGTTTAGGGTTTAGGGTTTAGGGTTTTGGGTTTAGGGTTTAGGGTTTAGGGTTTAGGGTTTAGGGTTTAGGGTTTAGGGTTTAGGGTTTAGGGTTTAGGGTTTAGGGTTTAGGGTCTTTTCTGTGGCTGGGTTCATCAAGCAAGGGTTTCCCACAAAGGGGCGCTTTCAGGTATCCAAAAGCACTTCTGGGGCCAGCCCCTCACAGACTCTTGGGGTTTGGGGTTTGGGGTTTAGGGTTTAGGGGTTAGGGGTTAGGGTTTAGGGCACTTTTGGAAACAAGTTGCCGGAGGTCTTACCAGGAAGACTTTCCTGTGTACCAGCCTCCAGGCACAAGACCAACATCGGAACGAGCCTGAATGGAGAGTCCAAGCAGACAGGACGATTCTGCAGAATGTGTAGAGGGTCGCTGATGCTGTTGTTCTTGGACTTGTAGAATTTCAGTTTTGGTCCATAGGTTCATGGTGGCAAAGACCGTACTTGGGTGTGTTCCTAACTCCCTGGCAGGGAATCAAGCCTGGCACCTCTGCTGTGATATAGGGTTTCCCAACAATAGGGGTACCCCGAACATACCCCAAAAAATATGACACTAGCCCAACCTTAGGAAAACAATGGAAAGCATCGAAGAATCCTAGGCCCCGCTACTCTTTCGCTCACAGGTTTCATGCAGAAACAGGCCCTTGCACGGAGGACCCCGAAGTCGCTGTCCGCACCCTATAAACCCTAAACCGCAACCCCTAAACCCTAAACCCTAAAAAACCCTAAACCGCAAACCCTAAACCCTAAACCCGAACCCTAAAATTCATCGTCCGAGTCGCATGGCCATCCAAACGCGGCCAGTGGAGGGTGAGCCACTGCCCGTCCCCTCTTGGAACGCGGCATTCATCCAGAAGCAGGGAAACGCGAAGCTGATTCCTTAGACGATGATACTTGGGATGTTCCCCCTTATACTAACAGTCCTTAAAAGGGATTACAATGGGGGGGGGGGGGTAAAATAATCCCGAGATGCTACAATCAAGAGGAAGCTACCTGTTGGAGATTGATGGCGGAGTTCTTGATTTCTGTGCTGCCAAGGAGTTCGTCAGGTCCGATGCTGCTGTTATCGTTTTCCGAGTGCACCAGGCTGTGTCGGCCGCCATAAGAAGCAGAGACCAGGGGAGGCGCCATCAGTTTTTTTTAGGGAGGAGCTTTAAGGTGCGTTTAGAAAGGTTGCAGGATCCTGAAAGCAATCCAAGCATCCTAAGACCTGGCTCAAGAAGAGAACAAGAATGGGCCACTTGACCATGTTCCGCGCACCAGGTCGCCCAGCCTACGCGTTGTCTGGCAGTTTCTGCGATGCTTGAGCCGGGCTCTTGCTTTTGCGCCCTGCGCAGAAAACTCCGCTTCCCAGCTCAGGGCTTAAATTTTTAAAGTTTCGGCCCCTAACAGGCCAATCACCACGAGGCAAAGGTGCCAGAGACGGCAACAAGTCAACAAGAGAAAGGAGGCCCACAACCAAGTACCTCTCAGGCATGAACCCCAGCAGGCTCCCACTACCCACGAAACTGAAACCAAGACCGGCCTTCAGGGCTGGAGTCTCAGGTTAGAGCCCCGGGGCCTCTGTGAAGATGAGGAGCATCAAGGGGAAAAGAAGGGTGCCCGCAGCGCCCCATGCCAGCATGCCAGCAGGCTCTCTCGCCAGGGCGTACGCAAACCTGGGCAAAAAAGGGCTTACAAGTTTACGGCTTAAGGTTTATAGGTTGTAAGGTTTAGGCTCAGGGTTTCGGGTAGCTCAGGGTTCAGGGTTCAGGGTTTAAAACCCATGAGCTTCAGGGGCCAGCTTCCATAGCAGACAGAAGGAAAAAGCGCCGTGAAGCGCAGCCAGGGAGCTGCGTGACTATGCAGACGAAACTGCCGCCCATCCAGTACTCGTACTCGTGAAGCCCGGCCTCCTTCAGGGCCGTGGCGTTCCCTGACATGCACAGCTGTGACAGCTTTTGCCTCGGCCCGGCGCTCATCTCTCGTTATTCTTGGGGCAAATCTGGGATGAGGCAAACTGAACTCTTCAAAAGCTTCCGAGCACCTGATTCACTAAGCCACTAAGCAGCTGCCACGTTGCATTGCCGGGTCGTCTCCCATGACCTTGTACTGAGTCATGTAGAGGGCGAAAATCCCCAGCGCCGTTGCAAGAAGCGTCCCGACCACCTCGGGAGTTCAACGCGGGAAACTGGGGGGGGGGGGGGGGGGGCTGAATTTGGGTCCATTTCTGGGGGTACCCAAAGGAGACCATCATGAAGAGACATGCCCTGGTCCGGAAGAGCGCTTTTCGAGTTGCAACTTTCCTTCAGGATAGGACTGGGGGTGGAAAGGTCGAGTAGATCGTCCACAACAAGCAAACTGCACCTTGAAACCTAAACCCTCCTTCAACCTTTCGACCCTTGCCCAAATTCCTAGGTTTGGGGGGGGGGGGGGGGGGGGTTTGGGGGCGGGGGGGGGGGGGGTTGGGGGGGGGTTTGGGGGGGGGGGGGGGGTTTAGGGGGGGGGGGGGGTTGGGGGTCGTTGGTAGGGAACAACAAAACAATGAATAATGAGGAAACCTGACACTGTCATGCAAAAGCAGGCAACAATGGTGGCCCGTGGTAAAGGTAATGATGAGCCTGAGAACTCCATAGAACTCCTGTCCCAAACAGGGGCTTGACGTCAGTGGTCAATATCTGGGGTTTGGGGTTTAGGGTTCAGGGCTTTGGGCTGTCGAGGAACGTGATTGCCGGCCATGGCTGACGATCTGGGCTTCAAAACGCTCCTACAACCTTCTAGAAGCAAGCATGTCTTAGGGGACATCGGAGACGTCTCACACTTCGCGAGAATTAACCTAGGGGGGGGTCGCAGGCTCGAGCTGTTGGTTCGTGTTTCGATAGCAACTGGAGCTCATGGGCAACGGCATCAGTTCTGACATGTCCAGAAGTTAGGGTTTAGAGGCCGTTAGGTTTCGACAGTAGGGATTAGGGCACAACCAGAACGGCAAAGCCTGAAGGACCTGGGAACCTTACACAGGCCAATCACTTGAACACGGACCACCTAAGACCCAGAGAAATACGAAGTCTCTGCACAGGATCCACATTGACTAGAGGCAACACTTGCCACTCCATGCACCCTCTCTGGAACACTAAGCAGTTGCGGATGATCAGACATAGAATGCCAGTGAAGACGAGCCACGCCAACCCATAGTACGTAAAACTGGGCAGGAGTGCAGGCATGATGGCAGCGAAGCACACTCGCTTGTGGCCGAGCTATTCACGGCAGGTCTCTGCAGAGGGAGACTCGACCCGTTCTTCGGAGCGACTCGAGACACGCTGATGACAGTTGAGTCGCAAGAGAAAGTCCGAAAGAATAGTCAACACCACCATCCTCATGATCGCCATAATCATCAACAAAAACCATCAGCACCACCACATACCACCACCACACCCATACTAACCCTTAACCTAAACCCTAAACCTAATCCCTAAACCCTAAACCCTAAACCCTAAACCATCCTAAACCCTAAGATAGACTATCAGAGTTCTTGTGCGCCGAGCTGCAGTCGGCCTCGGCATGTCTCGGCGCTCAGCCAACGGATCAGATTACCCTCTCGGCTCGTCTGGACACTGTTCGCTAAGAGGGGTTTAGGGTTAAGGGTTTAGGGTTGAGGGTTGAGGGTTGAGGGTTGAGGGTTGAGGGTTTAGGGTTTAGGGTTTAGGGTTTAGGGATTAGGGTTTAGGGTTTAGGGTTTAGGGTTTTGGGTTTTGGGTTTAGGGCGGCATCGAGTGCAGCATGGGTGTTAGGGGGCGTAGGGTGGCGCAAACTCTTTGCTGCCTGCGGCAGTTGCACTCATGGCATATGCCAGATGCATCCGCCCCAAATTCACATGTCAAATCATGTGAGAAGGAGACTTGGGTCCTGATGCCCTACATCTAAACGCCAACACCCTCGAAAGGCACACCCTAAACCCTAACCCTAAACCCTAAACCCTAGACCCTAGACCCTAAATAAAACCCTAAACCCGAAAGCCTAAACCCTAAACACTGTGCCGGCTCACATCTCGGCCCGGCCGCCTTGCAGCTCGGCCCTGCCAGTGGAGTCTTGAAGGGCTTTAGGGTTTTTAGGGCTTTAGGGGGTTTTGGGGATTTGGGTTGGGGGGTTTGGGGGTTTGGGGGATCTAGGGTTTTAGTTGCTGCAGAATTGGCTCGTGCCTGTCCCGGGTTTGGGTTTAGGGTCTGGGTTACTCCCCCTACCCCCACCTCCCCCGAATGCAGAGGGTTGACCCAAGGGACAATTCCTTTGTTGGGGAAATGGGGGTGCCAGCAGCGGTCAATGCTTAGAGCAAGTGTCGGGGTTACGGGGTCTAGGTGTTCAGGGTTCAGTGCGTCGGTCTTAGGAGCATAATCTTGCCGGGTTGACAGTTTGCTTCCTGATGTGCGCTTGATCCTGGCAAGAAGGGCCAAGAAGGGACTGAGATCCTAAACCTTAAACTTTCAGATGTGAGGGTGAAGGGATTTCTTTGAAAAAAGTGTGCTAGAATTCCGGATTCGATCGGGGGCTAGGATCATCCGCAGCTTAGGGTGAGGTTGTTTGTGGCAAGAAACCTTGCAGGTCTAATTCGGGCAGTCAGCTTGAATCAGCTCGAAACATCGAAGGTCTGACGCATGGATGTGTCACAAAACTCAGACTGTTCCCCGTGCAAAAAAGCCTGCCCGATAGACCTACGGTGCTTTCGAAGCAATACCTTCAACTCGGTGCTCTGATACTAAAGTCAAACCGTAGGAGCCTCCTAATTAGAATAGGGTTTTGAGGCTTACTCTAGTCTGAGTGCAAAGGGACCATAAGGGAAAACTGATTGCAATTATTCCGACCCCTAAATTAGAGTGGACGGTCCTGTTGCCCTCCTGCTCTTCCATGGTGGCTCTAGTGCCAGAGGCATCGGACTCGATCGTCCTGTCCGTACGGGTCCGCACGTGGGCTTTGTTTGCGAGATCTCCGGAGTGTACCAGGGGGCGGTTGAGCGTTTTGGGGCTGGCGATCGAAGCTGCAACTGTAACAGCGACGGCGCGAACTCAAGTTCGCACAAAATCACAGGCATCTCTCTCAGCTCGCAATGCAGAGGAGGACCCTGCGTGAGCAGTCAGTAAAACAAAGTTGGAGGAGGAAAGATAATCATACGGCACATGCTTAGCAGAGCCCGCCCGTCTTTGTCACTCGCCGGCCATTCTCGATGCGGGTTTCCTCAGAGGGTCTTTCCGAGTCTTCATACCAGGCCGGAGAGGCGTTCTTGATGGCATGTAAACCCGCAATGGCAACAGCAACACCGCACAAGATGGGGCGGAAGGAAACTCCGAAGATATCCCACATCCTTAACCAACAGCGCTTGCTCGAGCATTGCTCATGTTACTCATGACGCACATGGTGACGCTGCACACACTTCCCTAAATCATGGTCCCCTTGGGGGGAACCCCAAACAAATCGGAGGAACCCCACAAAAAAGGACCAACAAGCATTGAGAGAACTGCCCCCACACCCCAAACCCTAAACCCTAAACCCTAAACCCTAAACCCTAGACCCTAAACCCTAAACCCTAAACCCTAAACCCCAAACCCCAAACCCCAAACCCCCCCCCCCCACATTCTGCGCGCAGGCTCGGTCTTCATGCTCTTCCCGCCGGAAGAGGTTGAGAAGCTGCTGCTGAACATGACGGTGCTGCTGCCTTTTAGGGCTTAGGGTTTAGGGTTTCGGGTTTAGGGTTTAGGGTTTAGGGTTTGGGGTTTGGGGTTTGGGGTTTGGGGTCCGCCGACCTTGGCGGCGTGTTGAAAACCTCCCTCCCCCCCCCCCGTGTGTGAGCAAAACCGGGTCTATTTAGAAGCTGGGGCTTGTGATTTATAATACAGGTCCATATACCTAAATGTAATAAACCTAGAAGAGCACGGCTTCTAAATAGACCCTACGGTCGGATTTCAAAAGGACGTTGGCAGAAATTAATAATTTTAATAATTTTAATAATTTAAAAATTTTAATAATTTTAATAATTTTAATAATTTTAATAATTTTAATATTTTTAATAATCCTGAGAGGCTCCCGGAAAATTAAAATTATTAACAATATTAAAATTATTAAAATTATTAATTTCTGCCCTGAGAGGCTCCCGGAAAATTAAAATTATTAAAATTATTAAAATTATTAAAAATTATTAAAATTATTAATTTCTGCCATGAGGGGCTCCCGGAAAATTAAAATTATTAAAATTATTAAAATTATTAAAATTATTAAAATTATTAATTTATGCCCTGAGAGGCTCCCGGAAAATTAAAATTATTAAAATTATTAAAAATATTAAAAATATTAAAATTATTAAAATTATTAATTTCTGCCCTGAGAGGCTCCCCGAAAATTAAAATTATTAAAATTATTAAAATTATTAAAACTATTAAAATTATTAAAATTATTAAAATTATAAAAATTAATAATTTCTGCCCTGAGAGGCTCCCGGAAAATTAAAATTATTAAAATTAATAAAATTATTAAAATTATTAAAATTATTAAAATTATTAAAATTATTAAAATTATTAATTTCTGCCCTGGGAGGCTCCCGGAAAATTAAAATTATTAAAATTATTAAAATTATTAAAATTATTAAAATTATTAAAATTATTAATTTCTGCCCTGAGAGGCTTCCGGAAAATTAAAATTATTAAAATTATTAAAATCATTAAAATTATTAATTTCTGCCCTGAGAGGCTCCCGGAAAATTAAAATTATTAAAATTAGTAAAATTATTAAAATTATTAAAATTATTAAAATTATTAAAAATATTAATTTCTGCCCTGGGAGGCTCCCGGAAAATTAAAAGTATTAAAATTATTAAAATTATTAAAATTATTAAAATTATTAAAATTATTAAAATTATTAAAATTATTAAAATTATTAAAATTGTTAAAAATATTAAAATTATTAATTTCTGCCCTGAGAGACTCCCGGAAAATTAAAATTATTAAAATTATTAGAATTATTAAAATTATTAAAATTATTAAAAGTATTGAAATTATTAAAATTATTAAAATTTTAATTATTAATTGTTTCATAATTTTAATAATTTTAATAATTTTTAATAATTTTAGTAATTTTAATAATTTTAATAATTGTATTAATTTTAATAATTTTAATTTTCCGGGAGCCTCTCAGGGCAGAAAATAAGAATTTTAATTTTTTTTAATAATTTTAATAACTTTAATAATTTTAATTTTCCGGGAGCCTCTCAGGGCAGAAATTAATAATTTTAATAATTTTAATAATTTTAATAATTTAAATAATTTTAATTTTCGGGGAGCCTCTCAGGGCAGAAATTAATAATTTTAATAATTTTAATAATTTTTAATAATTTTAATAATTTTAATTTTCCGGGAGCCTCTCAGGGCAGAAATTAATAATTTTAATAGTTTTAATAATTTTAATTTTCCGGGAGCCTCTCAGGGCAGACATTAATAATTTTAATAATTTTAATAATTTTAATATTTTTCTAATTTTAATTTTCAGGGAGCCTCTCAGGGCAGAAAATAATAATTTTAATAATTTTAATAATTTTAATAATTTTAATAATTTTAATAATTTTAATAATTTTAATTTTCCGGGAGCCTCTCAGGGCAGAAATTAATAATTTTATTAATTTTAATAATCTTAATAATTTTAATAGTTTTAATTATTTTAATAATTTTAATAATTTTAATAATTTTAAAAATTTTAATAATTTTAATAATTTTAATTTTCCGGGAGCCTGTCAGGGCAGAAATTCATAATTTTCATAATTTTAATATTTTTTCTAATTTTAATTTTCAGGGAGCCTCTCAGGGCAGAAAAGAATAATTTTAATAATTTTAATAATTTTAATAATTTTAATAATTTTAATAATTTTAATAATTTTAATAATTTTAATTTTCCGGGAGCCTCTCAGGGCAGAAATAATTTTAATAATTTCCATACTTTTAATAATTTTAATAATGTTAATTTTCCGGGAGCCTCTCAGGGCAGAAATTAATAATTTTAATAATTTTAATCTTTTAATAATTTTAATAATTTTAATAATTTTAATTTTCGGGGAGCCTCTCAGGGCAGAAATTAATAATTTTAATAATTTTAATAATTTTTAATAATTTTAATAATTTTAATTTTCCGGGAGCCTCTCAGGGCAGAAATTAATAATTTTTATAATTTTAATAATTTTAATTTTCCGGGAGCCTCTCAGGGCAGACATTAATAATTTTAATAATTTTAATAATTTTAATATTTTTTCTAATTTTAATTTTCAGGGAGCCTCTCAGGGCAGAAAATAATAATTTTAATAATTTTAATAATTTTAATAATTTTAATAATTTTAATTTTAATAATTTTAATAATTTTAATAATTTTAATTTTCCGGGAGCCTCTCAGGGCAGAAATTAATAATTTTAATAATTTTAATAATTTTAATAGTTTTAATAATTTTTAATAATTTTAATAATTTTAATAATTTTAATTTTCCGGGAGCCTGTCAGGGCAGAAATTAATAATTTTCATAATTTTAATATTTTTTCTAATTTTAATTTTCAGGGAGCCTCTCAGGGCAGAAAAGAATAATTTTAATAATTTTAATAATTTAATAATTTTAATAATTTTAATAATTTTAATATTTTTCCGGGAGCCTCTCAGGGCAGAAATAATTTTAATAATTTCCATACTTTTAATAATTTTAATAATGTTAATTTTCCGGGAGCCTCTCAGGGCAGAAATTAATAATTTTAATAATTTTAATAATTTTAAATGTACTTTTTTAGCTTAGAATCAGTAAAAACTGAAAATTTGCTCAAAGAATCCTACAACATAGTAAAAAATCGCAAAAATTGACCAATTTTGGGGGCCCGTGTAGTATAAAATCAAATAAAAAACGGTACGTGAGAATGCCTTCAGATGCAGGAGAAAAGAGTACCCAGAAACCGCGGTATCATCTCCAAAAAATGACAAAAACACACCGTACTCTCCTACGCGATCCTACGCGCTATCCTGCATTCCTTCCTCTTTGTCTTTGGTTCGGAAAAGAAAGGAACGGCTACCAGCCTCCCTCCCGACTTACATCTTTACATTCTCTTGTTTCGTCCTGCTCACCCGGAAAGAAGGTCTGCCTCCAGTCTTTCCTCGCCTCCCTGCTCACTATTATGAGTTCCTTTCACTTCTCTTCTGTTGCTTACATTCTTCTCAAAAGTGTGAAAGGTGCGGGGGACATCCCTTTCACTTTGTCTCTTCTGGGGAAATTCCCAATTGCAGGAGGCTCTCTCTCCTTGTCTTTGTTCTGTGTTCATATAGGGAATGAAGATAGAAGATGAATAAATAAAACAGAATCAAGTCTATAATGTCCTCTATCCGTGTCTCTTGTGATTTCTTCAATTCCTATCTCTGCAGATTCTTCAAAATGGAAGGCGGACTTCTTCCTCCAACCAAAAGCGACCTTCTCAAAAAGAAGACAAGAGACGAACATCAATCACCGGAACCTGACTCCTAATCTCCTGTGTTTCCTTGCCTCTTTCCTCGCTATTCTCTCTTCCTTTCTTCTCTCCCGGTGCTTACATTCCCATCAACATGAAAATTGAGGGGGCAGCGCATCCCTTTCCTTTCCCCATCAAAGAAAGGCTGCCTTCCTATCCGCGTATGTTCTTCCCTCTTCCTTCCGAAAAGACTATAAGAGGTAGGGGTAAACAGAATGAAAGAGGAGTCTCCTGTTGCTTTCCGACTACCTTCTCACCACAAAAAGGAACCTTCCCACTCTTCCCTACTTTCTTTCTTTTATCTTTTTGCACTTTACGTTTCCCGCTGAGAAAATGAGACGTTTCCCACTGAGAAAATGAGACAATGATGACAATAAGGAAAAAAGATCACCTGCCTGTATTTTCAGACCTGTCCGCTGCATCTTTTCCCTTTACATCGCAGATTGAAGGAAAGCAAAAAAGTCAGAGGGAAGAATCCCTTTCCCTACCTTTCCCAGTACATTCCTTGTGCTTTCCATGTTCTTTGGAATTGCTTTGTTCTTCAGCAAGGAAAAGCGCAACTTCCCTCTCAATTTCATGTTTCCATTTCTCCGATGTCTTTTTCATTCAAGAAGCAAGCGGAGGGGCTGCCTCCTGTGTTTCCTTGCCTCTTTCCTCGCTATTCTCTTTTCCTTTCTCTTCTCTCTTGGTGCTTACATTCTTATGAAAAACGTGAAAGTTGTGGGGGCATCCCTTTCGCTTTCTCTCTTCTGGGGAAATTCCCAATTGCAGGGGGCTCTCTCTCCTTGTCTGTCTTCTTTTCTCATACATAGGGAAAGGAGAAAGAAGATGAAGAACTAGGAAAGAATCATTTCCACACATTCCTCTATTCCTACTGTCCGGAGATTGGCAAGCTTTCGGAAGCTCTGGTCTCTAGTCACGCCTGACCAAAGTCAACTTCCCGTGCGTGAGGGCCATATGTGAGGGGCCAGGTCAACCGGAAAGAAGGTCTGCCTCCAGTCTTTCCTCGCCTCCCTGCTCACTATTATGAGTTCCTTTCTCTTCTCTTCTGTTGCTTACATTCTTCTCAAAAGTGTGAAAGGTGCGGGGGACATCCCTTTCACTTTGTCTCTTCTGGGGAAATTCCCAATTGCAGGAGGCTCTCTCTCCTTGTCTTTGTTCTGTGTTCATATAGGGAATGAAGATAGAAGATGAATAAATAAAACAGAATCAAGTCTATAATGTCCTCTATCCGTGTCTCTTGTGATTTCTTCAATTCCTATCTCTGCAGATTCTTCAAAATGGAAGGCGGACTTCTTCCTCCAACCAAAAGCGACCTTCTCAAAAAGAAGACAAGAGACGAACATCAATCACCGGAACCTGACTCCTAATCTCCTGTGTTTCCTTGCCTCTTTCCTCGCTATTCTCTCTTCCTTTCTTCTCTCCCGGTGCTTACATTCCCATCAACATGAAAATTGAGGGGGCAGCGCATCCCTTTCCTTTCCCCATCAAAGAAAGGCTGCCTTCCTATCCGCGTATGTTCTTCCCTCTTCCTTCCGAAAAGACTATAAGAGGTAGGGGTAAACAGAATGAAAGAGGAGTCTCCTGTTGCTTTCCGACTACCTTCTCACCACAAAAAGGAACCTTCCCACTCTTCCCTACTTTCTTTCTTTTATCTTTTTGCACTTTACGTTTCCCGCTGAGAAAATGAGACGTTTCCCACTGAGAAAAAGAGACAATGATGACAATAAGGAAAAAAGATCACCTGCCTGTATTTTCAGACCTGTCCGCTGCATCTTTTCCCTTTACATCGCAGATTGAAGGAAAGCAAAAAAGTCAGAGGGAAGAATCCCTTTCCCTACCTTTCCCAGTACATTCCTTGTGCTTTCCATGTTCTTTGGAATTGCTTTGTTCTTCAGCAAGGAAAAGCGCAACTTCCCTCTCAATTTCATGTTTCCATTTCTCCGATGTCTTTTTCATTCAAGAAGCAAGCGGAGGGGCTGCCTCCTGTGTTTCCTTGCCTCTTTCCTCGCTATTCTCTTTTCCTTTCTCTTCTCTCTTGGTGCTTACATTCTTATGAAAAACGTGAAAGTTGTGGGGGCATCCCTTTCGCTTTCTCTCTTCTGGGGAAATTCCCAATTGCAGGGGGCTCTCTCTCCTTGTCTGTCTTCTTTTCTCATACATAGGGAAAGGAGAAAGAAGATGAAGAACTAGGAAAGAATCATTTCCACACATTCCTCTATTCCTACTGTCCGGAGATTGGCAAGCTTTCGGAAGCTCTGGTCTCTAGTCACGCCTGACCAAAGTCAACTTCCCGTGCGTGAGGGCCATATGTGAGGGGCCAGGAGGGGGGCAGAAAGTCCGGAATATGGTAGTGTTTCGAGTTTCAAATTCGTTTCCATAGTTTCAAATTAGTCTCAAGTCAGTTTCAAACTAGTTTCAAAATCCAGTTGAAATATCGCTGTTAAGGAGGAGCTGCAATTTCTGTCCGCGCTTGTTGAAAACCAGAACTTCTGCATGTTTTGCAATTGCGCGTAGAAAAACGCAGTTTCCCCTTAACAACGAATTCGCAACTGGATTTTGAAACTGTTTTGCAACTAGTCTGAAACTACAGAAACGAATTTGAAACTTGAAGAACGCAGCACTTCTGCTCCCTGGCGCTTGGCCACGCCCAAGCAAGAGGAGGCTAGAAGCCGCGGCTCGCGAAACCAGCAACAACTCTTGCCAAGGCAGCCACGCAATCACAAGTCAGTAAATTATCTTGTCTGAGACTGTGTCTCTTCTGAGTTGTTCTATTCCTTTCTCTGCATCCTTTCTTCTTCTCACTTGTCCTTTCACTTTTCTTTTGTCTCTTCTCACTCCAACCAAAAGGGAAATCGCAAGGGAGTCATATAGGGAAAGGAGACAACGTGAAGAAATAAGAAAGAATCATTTCCATATTGTCCCCTATTCCTGTCTCTAAATCTGCAGATTTTTCAGAATGGAAGGAGGGCTTCTTTCTCCCTCTCACTTTTCCTTTCGCTTTTTTTATATTTTCTCACTCCAACCAAGAAGACAAGGGAGAGGGGTGAGAGATAGAACGCCCTTTACCTTCTCAAAACATAGAGAGGTGACGAAAATCAATCACGGAAACCTATCCTGCCTTCCTTCCTCTTTGTCTTTGGTTCGGAAAAGAAAGGAACGGCTACCAGCCTCCCTCCCGACTTACATCTTACATTCTCTTGTTTCGTCCTGCTCAACCGGAAAGAAGGTCTGCCTCCAGTCTTTCCTCGCCTCCCTGCTCACTATTATGAGTTCCTTTCTCTTCTCTTCTGTTGCTTACATTCTTCTCAAAAGTGTGAAAGGTGCGGGGGACATCCCTTTCACTTTGTCTCTTCTGGGGAAATTCCCAATTGCAGGAGGCTCTCTCTCCTTGTCTTTGTTCTGTGTTCATATAGGGAAAGAAGAAAGAAGATGAATGAATAAGAAAGAATCATGTCTATAATGTCCTCTATCCGTGTCTCTTGTGATTTCTTCAATTCCTATCTCTGCAGATTCTTCAAAATGGAAGGCGGACTTCTTCCTCCAACCAAAAGCGACCTTCTCAAAAAGAAGACAAGAGACGAACATCAATCACCGGAACCTGACTCCTAATCTCATGTGTTTCCTTGCCTCTTTCCTCGCTATTCTCTCTTCCTTTCTTCTCTCCTGGTGCTTACATTCTTATCAACATGAAAATTGAGGGGGCAGTGCATCCCTTTCCTTTTCCCCATCAAAGAAAGGCTGCCTTCCTATCCGCGTATGTTCTTCCCTCTTGCTTCCCAAAAAGACTATAAGAGGTAGGGATAAACAGAATGAAAGAGGAGTCTCCTGTTGCTTTCCGACTACCTTCTCACCACAAAAAGGAACCTTCCAACTCTTCCCTACTTTCTTTCTTTTATCTTTTTGCACTTTACGTTTCCCGCTGAGAAAATGAGACGTTTCCCACTGAGAAAAAGAGACAATGATGACAATAAGGAAAAAAGATCACCTGCCTGTATTTTCAGACCTGTCCGCTGCATCTTTCCCTTTACATCGCAGATTGAAGGAAAGCAAAAAAGTCAGGGGAAGAATCCCTTTCCCTACCTTTCCCAGTACATTCCTTGTGCTTTCCATGTTCTTTGGAATTGCTTTGTTCTTCAGCAAGGAAAAGCGCAACTTCCCTCTCAATTTCATGTTTCCATTTCTCCGATGTCTTTTTCATTCAAGAAGCAAGCGGAGGGGCTGCCTCCTGTGTTTCCTTGCCTCTTTCCTCGCTATTCTCTTTTCCTTTCTCTTCTCTTTTGGTGCTTACATTCTTCTCAAAAACGTGAAAGTTGCGGGGGCATCCCTTTCGCTTTCTCTTCTGGGGAAATTCCTAATTGCAGGGGGCTCTCTCCTTGTCTGTCTTCTTTTCTCATACATAGGGAAAGGAGAAAGAAGATGAAGAACTAGGAAAGAATCATTTCCACACATTCCTCTATTCCTACTGTCCGGAGATTGGCAAGCTTTCGGAAGCTCTGGTCTCTAGTCACGCCTGACCAAAGTCAACTTCCCGTGCGTGAGGGCCATATGTGAGGGGCCAGGAGGGGGGCAGAAAGTCCGGAATATGGTAGTGTTTCGAGTTTCAAAATCGTTTCCATAGTTTCAAATTAGTCTCAAGTCAGTTTCAAACTAGTTTCAAAATCCAGTTGAAATATCGCTGTTAAGGAGGAGCTGCAATTTCTGTCCGCGCTTGTTGAAAACCAGAACTTCTGCATGTTTTGCAATTGCGCGTAGAAAAACGCAGTTTCCCCTTAACAACGATTTTGCAACTGGATTTTGAAACTATTTTGCAACTAGTCTGAAACTACAGAAACGAATTTGAAACTTGAAAAACGCAGCATTTCTGCTCCCTGGCGCTTGGCCACGCCCAAGCAAGAGGAGGCCAGAAGCTGCGGCTCGCGAAACACGCCTGGATCGAAAAGTGCACCTCCGACTTTCTTCCCAAAAGCCATTCCAGCAACAACTCTTGCCAAGGCAGCCACGCAATCACAAGTCAGCAAATTATCTTGTCTGAGACTGTGTCTCTTCTGAGTGTTTCTATTCCTATCTCTGCGTCCTTTCTCCTTCTCACTTTTCCTTTCACTTTTCTTTTGTCTCTTACAACGTGAAGAAATAAGAAAGAATCATTTCCATATTGTCCCCTATTCCTGTCTCTAAATCGGTAGATTTTTCAGAATGGAAGGAGGGCTTCTTTCTCCCTCTCACTTTTCCTTTCGCTTTTCTTTATATTTTCTCACTCCAACCAAAAAGACAAGGGAGAGAGGTGGGAGATATAAAGCCCTTTACCTTCCCAAAACAGAGAAAAGTGACGAGAATCAATCAGGGAAACCTGGCTCCTAATCTCCTCGGTTTCCGCTCTTTCCTCGTTATTCTCTCTTCCTTTCTTCTCTGCTGGCGCTTGCATTCTTATCAAAATATGAAAGTTGCGGGGGCATCCCTTTCACTTTCTCCCTTCTACGGGCACTTCACTCCTTTTTTCCCACTATCTTCTTCGATCTTCCTTCCGAAAAAATTCGAAAAGGAAGCGATAGACCAGGGTGAAGGAGCAGTTTCCATCTTCGTTCCCGGCACCTTCTTATTCGTTCTTCTCTCTTATTATCTCTTTGTTTCTTTTCTTCCGCCCAAAACAGGAATTGCCGCAGGGCTCTCTCTCCTAATCTTTCTTCTTTACTCATATGGGAATGATAAAGAAGAAGAAATGAGAAAGAATCATGAGCTCTTCTTTTCGTATCTCTTCAGCATTTTCAGCATGGAAGGCGGGCCAGAGGCGAGAGAGTGCAAAGGGAAGAGACGCGAGAGATCAATGGGGACAAGCGAAGGGACGTGCGGGGAAAGGAGGGACAGCCCGGTCGAGACAAGCTCCCGAGAACCTGCGTGCAGGCAGGTGATCTTTCTTCACTTATCTTCATCATTGTCTCATTTTCTTAGTGGGAAACGTAGAATGCAAACAAGATAAAAGAAAGTCAAGGGAAGAAAGAGAAGGGTTCCTTTTTGTGGTGAGAAGGTAGTCGGAAAGCAAAAGGAGACTCCTCTTTCATTCTGTTTATCCCTGCCTCTTATAGTCTTTTTCGGAAGGAAGAGAAAAGAAAATATGCGGATAGGAAGGGAGCCTTTCTTCGATGGGAAAAGTGAAAGAAATGCCCCCGCACCTGTCACACAAAGCAACAGAAGAGAAAAGAAAGGAAGTTATAACAGTGCAGAAGGAGGCGAGGAAACACTAGAGGCCGCCCTTCTTCTGTCCGTTTGAGCGTGACGAAACAAAAGAAATGGAAAGATGAAAGTCGGGAGGGGGGCTGGTAGCTGTTCCTTTCTTTTCCGAACCAGGATTCCAGGATAGCGAAGGAAATAGTAGGGAAAGGCCCTCTTTCTTCTTTCGTGTTTATTTATGTCTGCACTGTGCAAAGAAAAGAAGGCGGGGACAGGCCGTTTAGAAATGAAAGCAGGCGATCTTTTCATCCATTTTGGTCACCTTTCTATTTATTGAGCTGTAAGGGGCTCTCTATCTCTCACCTCTCTCCCTTGTCTTCTCCCTTCTGCTTGGAGTGAGAAAAGAAAAGTGAAAGGAAAAGTGAGAGGGAAAATGAAGCCCTCCTTCCATTCTGAAAAATCAGCAGAGATAGGAATAGAAGAACTCCGAAGATAGGAACACAGGAACGTCTGCACATGATTCTTTCTTTTTCCTCCTTTTCTTTCTAGATTCTGGGTTTAGGAGTTAGAGTTTAGGAAATACGGTATAGAGTTTCTTGTGTAGGGTTTTTTCAGTGTACGAATTTGTGGTCAGGGTTCCGGGCTTAGGGTCTGAGATTGCAAGAGCCAAAACATTTATCAGTCCGAAATGAGTTGTCTAAGTGCGCATATGCGTGAGACGTTGTTGGAGAAGTAGCTGGGTTGTCTTGGATATGCTAAAATTGATTAATAATCCCAGGCGGTAGCTTCTAAATAGACCCTATTTTGCTCAGCCACCCCCCCCCCCCCCCCCCCCCCCCCCCCCCCCCAAAAAACGCGGGGGGGGGGGGGTAGGGGGGGTACCCGGGCAGCTTTTCCATGGACGGCCAGGCCACCCACACCGCATAAACTCACGGACCATAGGCGGTTCGCACAGGACATAGGGGTCCTTTGGGAAAAAACCCACCCAGCCCCACCCCCCCCCACCTCCCGACCCCCCCCCCCCCCCTACCCCCCTACCCCCCCTACCCCCCCTCCCGGTTGCTGGGCTAAGTGATGGGGGCTTGGCTTCAACCCCAACGTTTCTTGCCAACCACGCAGCAGCTGCCCCCCAACGTTTCACAGAGGCTCAAGCAAATCAACTTTTGGCATCCTTTGAGCTGACGAGCGCGTTTAAACCTTTCAACTATGCTCCAGCGGGGTCGGCGGCTTGAGCCGGAGGCTCTTAAATTTAGGGACCCTGAACCCTAAACCCCCACAACCCCCCCCCCCCCCCCCACCCCCCCCCCCAAAAAAAAAGAAGCAACTGTTAAGGATCCGTTGTCTGGGGGTCCCTCGGCTAGAGCACCCACGACATGCTGAGAGTCGAAAACCTCATGAGTGCCGGAGAAGAAACTATCTTTAAAAAGGCCGCCCTGAGATTTTTGCTGAGAAGAAGGGGGTGGAGAGGGAGGGGGGCGTGGGGTTTCCAACGTGTTCGCCATCACCAGTTCTACAGTCAAGTGCGGAGTGCGGTTTAGGGCTTAGGCTTGTAGGGCCTAGGATTCTTCACGCAGGCAGTGATGAGAAAAGCCCCCGTTGAAGCTTCACGCCGTCCCCTTCCACGCAGGGCAGAGGTGCGCGCCTCCTCCACCCATTCCCTGCATGCCGCCAAAGTCGAAGCCAAACCTGGGCTAGTCCGGTAGGTTGCGACTCTAAGCGGTATGTAAAGAGTTGAGGGCTTAGGGTAAGGATCCCTTTTGAATGAAAGCGGAATATTCTGTCGACAGGCCTACCACCTACGATGCCGAGCCCTGAAGGGGCGCTAAGGCAAAGCCCCGCATCCCACGTAGCGCCCTCAACGAGTCCAGAGGGGCCTCTGGCCCAAAGAGACCCTAACCGACCGTAGACATGCCGGCATCCTGACATGCCGTACACGCAAGGCGTAGTTTGGTGGGTGCCAAACAAACAAGGACCGCTGCGAAACCCGGCACTAAGCAGCTCGCAGGAGCCCTTAGGCTTTCTCTTGCGCTTAGGGTTGGGGGTGTCAGGGTTGAGTTGCCTACCTGTGAGTTTAAGGGTTAAGGGCTTTAGGGCTTAGGGGCTTAGGGGCTTAAGGGTTTCAGGGTTAAAGGGCTTGAGGGTTTAAGGGTTGTCGGGTTGAAGGGTTTGGGGCTGCAAGGAGGCGGGCCTAACCCCACTCATCTACCAAAGGGGCATGCTCCCGAGGTCACCAAAGCCGCCCATGTCTGGCATTTGGAAG
>CAJNDS010001180.1:500724-535724 GCA_905221605.1 Symbiodinium natans | reverse complement strand
ATCGTCGGCTCAAAAACGGCCTCTTTCATATGAAAAGCCGCTTCCCTGAAAAAGAGTGCGTTCATCGCACTGCTTCGTCATTCCGGGCCTTTGCCTCCGGTATCACTTTTCGGTGCTACCCTAAACCCTAAACCCTAAACCCTAAACCCTAAACCCTAAACTTACCCTCACGCATGTCTGGAGCCTCCCTCGACTCAATGAGCTTGCAGCTCAGCTGCATATGGGCCCCTGAATCGAGGCCCGACACATTCTCGTCTGGAAGCATTTGGAGGGTTCCCTTAGTAGGGGCGCCCCCTTTTATACCCAAATAGGGTAGAATCCCCTAAAGGGACCCCCAAGAAGGGTACCCCTATTCTCGGAGAGATCGGCAGAACGGAGCACATACCTACGGGGCGAGCTTCCGGCGGCCTCGGAACAGGTGCCCAATGAGTCTAAGACCCCCAAAAACCCCCAAAAGACCCCAAAAGCCCAAAAGCCCTGAACTTCGTGAGGCTTCTTGCTAGCCCAGTAGCCATATCCCTAAACCCTAAACCCTAAACCCTAAACCATCGGGAAACACTTTGGGCTGAGCCCTCGGGGCCTCGTAAGCTTCGGCGATCTCGCGGAAGCGCTGCTCGGCTTCCTCAAGTCGAGAGCACTTGCGGAAGCCGCTTGAGGAGCTGTTGGGGGTTTAGGGTTTAGGGTTGAGGGTTTAGGGTTTAGGGTTTAGGGCTTAGGGTTTAGGGTTTAGGGTTTAGGGTTTAGGGTTTAGAGTTTATAAGGGTTTATGGTTTACGGGGTTTCGGGTTTAGGGTTTAGGGTTGAGGGGTTTGGGGTTTAAGGTTTAGGGTTTGGCCCTTGGGCGCTTTGCTTGCTTCAGACAAAGTTGGCTGCAGGCTGCTGGGGCTAGCACCGATAGCCGATAGGGACCCAGGAAAGGGAACTGCAACCAAAGCCCAGAGAGAGAAGCTCGGGCCAGCATAAACCTCCAACGTCGCATCCCACTCATCGGGCAGTATACCCCCTGAACCCTATATAACCCTAAACCCTGCACCCTAAATCCTAAACCCTATAGACCCCTCACCCCTCCCCCATAAACATCTAGGAGAACGATTCGGGAGGGTGGGGGGCCCCATTGGGCTGAGAGGGGCTTGGGGGAGTTGCTTGTACTTGGAAGCTCTGTGGACTTCGTAAGTTAGCAAGTCTACTTAGTATCTCCTGGCAACCCGAGTTTTGATCCCCAGAATCCAACCTACTAACCCTATAGTTGCTACGTCTTAGAGGGCTCCTAAGTAGGCGTAGCTCAGGGGGTTCCGAAACCCTGCACCCTTTTTGGCAAACCCGTGGTGGACTCTGGGTGTGGCGCCTATGTACACTTGGGAAT
This sequence comes from Symbiodinium natans, assembly GCA_905221605.1. Classification (NCBI taxonomy): domain Eukaryota; class Dinophyceae; order Suessiales; family Symbiodiniaceae; genus Symbiodinium; species Symbiodinium natans. The sequence goes on along the minus strand of CAJNDS010001180.1, from coordinate 534,361 downwards.
CCTTACATCAGCGAAGGCGGTTTCGGATCTCGGGAGGCGCAGCATCACTGTACGTGAGCGCAAAACCGCGCTTGAGTAGAGAAAGGCAGACTCGTATGACAGCTTTTGAGGGCGGAAGGTGTTGCTTATCATTTCCCATGAAGGGTCGCCAGTGTGTTCTACTCCGCGCGCGCGGGGCGCGCCGATTTCCGAACGCTCGATGCGAACTTCGCAACTTCCGGCCCCGCACGTCCCACACTTCTTAAGTGGGAAGACAGTTGCAGGGGTGGAGTTCGCAGGCAGGGTACGTTCTATAAGGCTTCTACTTAGGGGAGGGGAGAAAAGGATGAGAAAGGACTAGAGAGGATACAGAAGGGCTCCGCGGAATAGGGGAAACTACATGAATTCATGAAACTACCCGCCTGAAACTGACCCAGCCTCCGTGGGCTGCCACGTCCCACGCCAGTGCGACGGCGCTTGCGCAAAATGCAGCAGGGCATCCGACCTGGATCTTCCAAGTGAGACACCGGGCTGGTGGCCTTTGTCCCTGGCACCAGTTTTGCGAGGCGGCTCTGAGGCGCCAAGAGTTCTTGTCCGTTCATCTCAGCTCCCGAGAGCAATAGCTGAAGCATCCCCGGTCACCGAGCTCATGAAGCCAGTGGACAAAAAGGTCACGATATTCCGCAGTGAATCCGATGGGGCTGTCCTCCCGTCATGTGGAACCATAATAACATATACATTCCAAAGGGGGGAGGGACACACAAAAACATACTTCTCTCTTGGAAGAGGGCTGTCAGACAGTTCCCACACCTATACTTCGAGATCGGACTTCTGTGTTCAAAAAACACAAGAGCGGCAAACTGGGCCTTAGGCCTAGCCTCCAGTTGTAAACGGAGTGCAGGGTGCCCCCAAGGCACCCGCAGAAAAATCCCTAGCGGCCTTGGTGGGTTTAGGGAGCTGCGCTCTCTTTCTTCATTCGATTACTGACTCGCAGTACGACCGTGTCTGACAGAACATGACCGCATCAAGTCACATGAGGCGCCAGCTTGCGCTGACACTTGATTCTGGCCGAGCTGATGCTTCTGTGCTCGGACCTATCGTACGAGCATCAGGACATCATGTGCAACGGTTACGACGCAACATCGGACATTTCGTTGATTTGGCTGATGCTCCTCGCGGTAGGGGAGACGGCCGGAATCGCCGTGATGCACTGGCACTTTTACCCTAAACCCTAAACCCTTGGCTGCCCTTAGGGCATCAAAGGCCACCTCGTTTTTGCGCTCTCAAAGCGTGGTTGACTCGAAAGCACCTGATCAGGGGGTGCTACTTGCGGCTGTAGCTTCGGCCTCTTTCTTTTTGCGCCCGGGGCGAGTTCCAGTTCGGGTTCGGGTTCGGGTTCGGGTTCGGTTTGCGGGGGGGGGGTTCGGGTTTTGAGGGGAGGGGGGGGGGGGGGGGGTTCGGGTTCGGGTTTCGGGTTCGGGTCCGAGTCCGGGTTCGGGTGGAGCTCATCATGTGGGGTTTGCGGTTTAGGGTTTCGGGTTCAGGGCGGGCGTAGTACAGGAGCTACAGCCTTCCGCTTTGCGAAACTCTGCAACTACTGGGCCCAACAAGCCTGCATTCTTGTGCATGTACCCACCGAACTATGATTGTCATATTGGCTGCTGCAGAGAATTGTCGGCAGGATTGGTTCATGCGTCTGTTTGGCCACATACCCTGGGCACCGGCAAGTTGTCATTCACCAGTTCGTATGCTGGTCGTCGTCCGTATGTGCTTGAACGAAGAGTTGTTGAAGACGTCCTGACCGCAACTTGCTTCTCAAGGGCTTTGCGCGCGATTTGCGCGTTTTTGGTCGCCTCAGTTTTCCCCACTCCTTGGGTTCTTTGTTCAAGCATACGGTGAAGGATGGTCCAAGGGCCTTGCGGAATAACTATCCCCAAATACTATCTTTGGAAGGTCTACGGTGTGACCAGTGGGTTCGAACCTACTTGACTTTGCAAGCAGAGGATGCAAGTGAATATAGTGAATTCAGGGGCCATCTGACTTGCCCTGGGTACATGTTGATGTCAAGCGCGCTCGCGAAAAGTTTGGTCTCAATGAGGCTCCCTTCCCGGCTTCCCCACCACACTTATGGGAGCCCCTTCCCTGGAGCCCTCAAGACAAAACCCTAGTCCTGGACGCTGGTTGTCCTTTTGGGAGTGGAGCTCCCACTTTGGACCGTGCCTCCGCATAGGGGATACGTAGGACGCAGAGTTTGCCTACCCTACCCTCTCGGACTTGCTATGAGGGGTCTTGGGTGCCGGATCCGTCAGGGTCAGCAAATGCATTCACAGCCGGGCACGGTGAGGACAGCAACAAGCACATCGCTCAAACTGGACGAAAGTCGACCAAAACTCAAAACAGCATCCACCCTCCATGGTTTCAAGTATGCACCAAGCATCTTGGGCATGTTTACGGCCCTCAATTTGCACACGTAGTGATCGTGTGGCTTGCGCTTGGAGTCGATCCTCTTCTCCTGCTTTCCTCCTCGTCTTGAGCTTCCTTTGCTCTAAACAACTTGAAGTGTCAATCCTTAGCCCAAACCCTAAACCCTCAACCCCTAAACCACGGTTTAGGGTTTAGGGTTTAGGGTTTAGGGTTTAGGGTTTAGGGTTTAGGGTTTAGGGTATAGGGGTATGGGACCACCGAAGTTTTGCAGGCACTGACACCTGAGGCGCAACTGCTCTCAACTCCTGCCTGGCCCGCTGTCCAGGGAGGACGAGTCGTCTTTGGCTGCGGTTCCCGCTCCAGGGAGCATCTTAAAGACTTCCTCGAACAAGACCTGCCCAATGGCGCCAGAGCCAGAGCTTGAGAAATACTTTTGGGGGGCAGACAACGCGCACATTGGAGCTGTTGGCTCTAAACTGCTGACGCCAGTACTCGGAATCTTTTTGAGCGTTGAAGGAAGTATGGACTATCTGAGATCTGCGCACGCATGCTGCGCCCCAAACCCTAAAGCCCTAACGGCCCTACTACCCCAATACCCTAAGACCCTCAAACCGGAAAATGCCAATCAAAGGTGTGCAGGCGTCTGTGAACCTTAACCCTAAACTCGAAAACCCCAAAAACCCAAAAAAACTAAACCCAAACCAGATCTGAGTATTTCGGATGGCGCCGGTTGGAAGCCGCCTCGATCTTGGTCTCCATGCGCCAGATGTCTAATGCCTGCAAAGCAGCCGAAAAAAAGGAAATACAATATCGGGCAGTTTTTTTTAGACTCACAGCCCATAAAAAGAGATTGCAACCGGGGGTATTTTTCATCCCTATGAAAGGAAGGTTCCCTAAACCCTAAACCCTAAACCCCAAACCCCAAACCCTAAACCCTAAACCCTAAACCCTGAACCCTAAGGGCTGTTAGTCTACGGGGGAAGGGAGCCTGGTGAGTGTTATTTTTTTTGCGGGGGGGGGGGGGAGGGGGGGCCCAGACTTCGGGAGACCGCTTCGAAGGAGGCTGTAGAGTAGAGTCCGCACAAAAGCCGGTCACCCTAAACCCTAAACCCTAAACCCTAAACCCTAAACCCTAAACCCTAAACCCTAAACCCTAAACCCTAAACCCAAGGAAGCCCCACAAACTGGCTCTTGCGCAGGGCCCACGGCCTTCGCACCGCCACGCAGGCGCCCAGCGCCCTCGATGAACTCGGCAAGCCTGGAGCTCGGTTGAGGAGCCTATGGGGCCTAGAGGGTTTAGGGTTTAGGGCCAAGAGGGTTTAGGGTTTAGGGTCTAGAGGGTTTAGAGGGTTTAGAGTTTTTTTGGATTTTTTGGGTTTAGGATTTTGGGTTTTGGGCTTGGGGTTTAGGGCTTAGGGTTTAGGGGCTTTTGGCTTGGGGCTGAGGGTTTAGTGTTTTTGGCTTGGGGCTGAGAGTTTAGGGTCCGGGCTTTTGTAGGGTTCATATAAGGTTCGTGGACCTGGAGGGTTTCAAACGTTTCAGGGAGCTGCAGGGGCTTGAGGGGTTTGAGGGGTTGCGGGCTAAGGCGGCCTTCTTGAGGTCGGGTTGTTAGTCATTTGGGCTTTCCAACCCCGCTGTTGTTGGGAGGGTCAGAAGTATTCCGTTGCTTTGGGATATTGTGATGTCTGTGAAGTGTCTAGCAACGTTTCAGTGCTGCCTGCCGCCGTTGCAGAGCATTCTTTGCAACATCCCTGCTGCACGCAAAGTGCCAATCCATTCAATTTAGACTGCTAAACTAAGCTGCCTCATATATGGGTCCGAGGCACGTGATCTGGCCATCGCCTGGCTCTTGTCTCAAAGTTAGGGATGGGATCGAAGGGACTTGGGCCACACACTTTCTAGGTCACCGAACTACCCTGAGATGCTCAGAACCGCAGGCCTCTGCCGGAACCATGGCAATGTGTGGATATCAAAGCATCGACCCTGAAGCCAAGCCGCCGTTGTCCAAGAACTCGAAGAGGCTCAGCAAATCGTGGTACTCCAACCTTCGTGCAGCTAAGCAAGTGGCTCTAACCCCGCTGGGGAGCTCAGCCTTGGGAAGAAGCCTAGCCGATAGGATTTGCAGGCTTTACACACAACGAGGAACGCGTGTCGCATCCCGACGCGTGCAAAAGGGGCCACAACCAGTTTTCCTTCTTCTGTTTCCTGTCGCTCTTCCCGCCACGCTTGGAGGTGATGGGTGGCAAGGAAAATTTGAGAGGACCAAGGAGTTAGGGTATAGGGTTTAGGGTTTAGGGTTTAGGGTTTAGGGTTTAGGGTTTAGGGTCTAGGGTTTAGGGTTTAGGGTTTAGGGTTTAGGGTTTAGGGTTTAGGGCCTTTTTGTCTGGTCCCTCCTGTGCCGGCTAATGAGGAGCAGCGACCTAGTCGCAGTGGTGCTCGCATACTCTTTCCTTACACGGCGGATTCGACAGTCTAGGAACAAGAAGCGCCCCCCCTCTGAATCCCACTTTCGGAGCCCGCGTTGAAGCAAATCAGCTGCTGAAAAAAAGGTACTCGAAACAAACATAACTCCACCTCCGGGCAACTCCAGTTGGCTCATCCAAAACTTCAGCTTCGGTGACTTCACCAGCTTCTCAAATTCCTCAGAGGGCGCTGAAGTGAGGGCGATGAGGGCATCTGAGGGGCTTTGCAAGAAGAAAAGTTGCACAGCGCTTGCCTGCAGGAAGCCTTTAGATGCCCGGCGGATGCATCCGCAAGGATGCATGCATGACCCCTCTAAAACATAATCTCACGAATGCGGCCTCCCTTCCGCTTCAGAAGAGAAGCTCAAGCACACAAGGCAGGGTCTTGTCACCCAAGAGACGCACTCTTGGGCTCTTGGCAGCCAAAAAAGTGCTTGCAACAAGCTTCTTGCCAGGGTGCAGGGCTTGGGGTTCAGGGTTTCGAAGCTTCTTGCCCTTATGGTTTCGGGTTTTGGGCAGTTTGGGGTTGAGGGCACACGAGACCGGCCTCGAGGTTGATCGCGCCATCCCCAGAGGCATCGATTGTTTGGAAAAGCTTCCGGACCTGGGTGGGTTGTAGGTTTTCAGAAGGTTTCTACAGGGTCTGAGGGGTGCTTTAGATGACTTTGCCAAACTCAGGATTAAGGCACGAGCACCAGCAAGAGTATGGCCTCTACGCTGTGAGTGCTCGTTTGTTTGCCGCTAAGACTCCCACCGTTTCCGCTGCTGCTGTACATGCTTGTTCTAAATTAGGACGTTTAGTCATTCGAGTTTTCGTCGGATCTTAGTAGGGCTTGAGCTTCCAAAGAAGGTCTTAGCAGGGTTCCAGTAGGGTCGTCATGGGTTGTTTTTGTGTCGGGCTTCGTAGGGTTTAGGGCTTGGACTTCCCCCAACAGCCAGGCAGCTTTTCGGTTGTACACCGCAATGTCCTTCTCCTGCCGACGTTGAGCGACTTTCACTTCAAGGCGCGTCATGTGACAATCGCACAGAGAGAGAGAGAGAGAGAGAGAGAGAGAGAGAGAGAGAGCGAGAGCGAGAGCGAGAGCGAGAGACAGACAGGCAGGCAGGCAGGCAGGCAGGCAGGCAGGCAGGCAGACAGACAGAGAGAGAGACAGACAGACACGCACAAGCACTCCTTCTGTTTAAATGCCAGCTCTTCGTCAGAGGTCGCCGTCTTCATCGTCTGCCTTAAGTAAACTGCTGAAGGTTCTGCTTGATGTGGCCTCCCCACGTTCTTGCTATGGCCCGAGATCTCCCGAAGGCATAACCGGGAGCTTTGCGGAAGAACCTGAAACTTCCCAAGAGGATTTGGGCCTAGCGGGCCGCAGCATCTGCGGGCCAAAGCTTCAACATGCAGCCATGTCGCTGGACGAACACAGAATTGACCTGAGTTCGCCCAGGGCTACGTGGCAGAGCTGCGAGGGGTCTCCCCCCGAGATGAAATCTGGCTCTACTTACTAACAACCTCTGGGGTGTCAAACCACACTAGTTCCGCTGCAAGCCGCATGCAAATTTCAAGCCGACTCCTGTGATGGGCCACTCTGTAGCTGGTGCCGACATGGTGAGTGTACGTAGCTTCGTACAACCCGACTGCAGCTCACTGCAGCTCCCAAGCACGGCTTCTTCGGGCATTCCTGAGGCGAGCTGCCACGTTAAGCACCGCGAAGCCGAAGACGCAGCCTTGCTTGGATGAAACTCATATGGGGGGGTTTCCGAAAATCAGGGGGCCCCTAATTTCGGAAACGCCCAGATTTCATATAGCCTTTGCATCAGAACAGAACCCGGCCCATCAGTTCGGCAGCAGTTTTCGACAAAGAGCACGTGCGTTGGCCTCCAGGAAAGCTTGCCGAGGGGATGGCTGGGCGTGAAGATGTGTGATGATTGCCAACTCTTGCTATTGCTCGGGCGTCTTTCATCCTTAGAAGCCTTGTTGAACCCTAAACCCTGAACCCTAAACCCTCAACCCTAAACCCTAAACCCTAAACCATCCTGGGTGGAGCTTCAGACTGGCAAAACCCTGTTGACACACTCCACACTGTATCACGCGCTAGGCCAGGAGGCGGTAGAGCAAGAAGAAGACCGAGAACCACTCGCTGATATTGTCAACCAGAACACGGCAAGCAGGCCCCCAGTTCGCAAACCTTGGGGCTTCAAAGAGGCCGGTTTAGGGTTTAGGGTTTGGGGTTTAGAGTTTAGGGTTTAGGGTTTAGGGTTTAGGGTTTATGGCTTAGGGCTTAGGGCTTAGGGTTTAGGGTTCAGGGTCAAGAGGGCTCTCTACTGGATGCAGGAGCTTAGTGGCTCCGGCTTTGTGTCTCAGGTACTCTTCCGACGTGGAAATCCCTTCCATCCCCGCCCCCTGCAATAGCCCGAGGGTGGGGGTGGAGACACCTCTATGCTTCACTCACTTACGCCCTTACCCTACTTGCATTACTTAAAGATTCTCCTGCTGTTGCGTTTGAGGAGAAAGCCAAAGAAAGCCTAAAGGCCCCTCAACTCAACCCAGAAGAGCAACCCAAAGCCCAAACCGCTTTCTTTCGGTGCAGGCACATAATCTCGAACATTGTCAGAAAGGTTCGAGTAAAGGTGCCGTAGTATCGGAAGACCTCTCGCGGCCCCCGACATTCGGGCTCAGGCAGCAAGGGGTCAGGGTTCAGGACCGACCCATTTTTGGGGACTTGGGATGTCCTCCTCCTTCATGACTGCATCGCCCTCATCATCCAGGAGGTAGGACGAGGCCAGCATGCTCACCACAACTCCAGCCAGGAGCTGAAGCAGAGTCAGAAGGCAGAAGGACCAAAACCTCAGTTCCAGCTCACTGTAACTTGAGGGGCAGGCCGAAGAAAGCTAAAGCTAGCCTGGATTGACGCCAATATGGATTTTCTCTGTGCCTAGATTATGGCTTGAACCCCGATCGATGCGTAAAGCACCTCTCTCCGCCCATCCCCCCTTGCCTTCCCCACCTCTCATTCCTGTTCTTCTTTTCGTCTTTCAAACAGCACCACACCCCACCACACGACACCGCCACGCGTCGTTCCACCCCACGACAGATCACCACCCACCACCCACCACCCACCACCCACCACCCACCACCCACCACCCACCACCCACCACCCACCACCCACCACCCACCACCCACCACCCACCACCCACCACCCACCACCCACCACCCACCACCCACCACCCACCACCCACCACCCACCACCCACCCACCCACCCACCCATCTCCATCACCACCACACTCCGCACGCCATCAGACCAAGCATCATCATAACAGCACCACAGACCGCCACCGCCACTACACTCCACACGCCACCACGCACCACCACTATCACCACACTCCACACGAGACCACCACCACGCACCACATGGTTGCACTCCACACTCCACCAGCGGGATTTGTCTTGCAGAGATCTGAGTCGACCTTGGAATCGGGGACTTTTAATTTAACCCCGCCGCAAACTACCCGTAACTACCCCCCCCCCCCCGTGATCTCCACAAGTTTAAACTGCTGCAAAACTAATTGTGGAAGTGCGTGTGTCAAGGTGCCTCTGTGAGGCCTTGCGGGGTGGCCCGGGAGGTTCGGAGTTTTTGTGGTGTCGTTCGTGTTTGTCATTGGGGTGTTTAGGGCTCAGGGACAACTCCAAGAGATGCGAGGCCACTCAAGACAAGGGACAACATCCCCCTGCTGGCTTCCAGACACTTCACCAGCAGTTGGAGTGGAGCGTGGCCCACAGCCACGCTAAACCTTCGACTGACTTGGGGACCTACGGGCCGAGGTCCTGCAATACCGTAGGGCATCGTAGGGCGTTCGGGCTTTGGGTGTAAGCAACGACAGGAAAGCTTTTGAACCTGCAGCCGGCCGGCATGCGCAGGACTCGCAGCAGCTTCGCGACGCGCAGGAGCCGGAAGAAGTCAAAGTTCACAGGCGAGTTGGCGGCCGATGCCATCATAGCAATCTCGATCGCGCAGATGATGGCCACCGAGAAATCGACGCAGTTCAGCCACAGCAGCCTTGGCGATACAGGGCTTCGGGTTTAGGGAGGTTCTGAATTCTCCTCAGCCGGCCGTGTTTCAGCTACCTCAAACAAAACTGCCTGCTTCTGTTGCATTGCTACGCCCAGGATTCCAGCACGGGTGAGACAAGAGTGAAACATACATACGGCCCTTACACTATATGGCTTATGCGGCAGCTATTTTGGGGCTTTCGGGCCGTTGAGCAGTTGAGGGGGGCAGTCTTCAGATACAGTTTTGGTTGGGGATTCAGGATCCCGGAGGAATGCGCATTTTGGGGAGTTTGAAGTTTGTATGGTAGGCGATCAAGAGCTTGAATCGGAGGCGTGTGAGGGGTATGCGTTACTTCGACTCTCTCTGGGTTCAACAGCGATTTAAGACTGGTCGTTCTTTCAGCACCCCTACGAGTCCAAGAATCCCCCCCGCGCCCATGTAGAAGAACCTGCGCCCTGAACCCCAAAACCCCAAACCCTAAAACCTCCACCCTAAACCCTAAACCCAAAGCCCTAAACCCCTATACCCCTGAACCGTCAAGCCTACTAGGAGGAGCGCAGCCGACCTCGTCCCAAACGCCGTCGCCAGTAGTGGCAAGCTCAGTGACTCTGTACTGTGGTTTGGGGTTTTACGGTTTAGGCTTGGGATGCTTCCCCCTTATACTAACAGTCCTTCATAGGGACTACTATACTCCTTCTTAAGGACTGAAACCATCCCTAAACCCTTAACCCTAAACCCTAAACCCCTCTTTCTTACTGCAAGACACCTCCTGGCCGAGCATCAGATGGCTACATGTAGTCTTTGCCCCTGAGCCCCAAAACAACCCCAACCCTAAACCCCCCAAAAATCTACTAAAGAAAACAACACAGAGCTTTTTGAACTCCGAAACCTGAAGCTACTCAACTCTTGTGCTAGGAGGCCAAAATCTTCTCCGCAGGACCACGGCCCGCAAAATCACGTCTATGATGTAGAGGCCCGCCTGGGCTGTTGAGGGTGTTTGGGGCACTTGGGCGTTTGGGTATGGTGCCAGGGGGTCAACGCCAATTCTCAAAACTTCAGCTGTGTCACAAAGGCCGCGTCGCCATAGAAGAAGACTTCCCTCGCAAGCAGAGCCGATATGACATGAGGACCGAAATCTGTAAACTTTAGACTCTAACCGTTCGGCTTCACAACAGGGCCATCAAACTGGCCGCGCGCATCACAGCGTGAACGGGGTCCTCACAGGGGACTTTGCCCGTGACATGAAAGCAGGAGGTTCCCTGAGCCTCAATCCTGAATGGGAATGATTCGTTTCATCCCCTCCCCCAATATTTAACCCCCACCAACCCCCAAATATTAACAACCCCCCCCCCCCAAGCATATACTCTACAATGACAATAACGGTGGTATTTAATACTAGGGGGTAAGGACCTAAACCACCCCCCCATAAACTCTAACATAACTATAACGGGGGTATTTAATATTAGGGTGTAGGGGCCTAAACCCCCCCCCCCCCCATATACTCCAACATAACTCCTTCAATATTAGGGGGAGGAGGGAGAGGGTGGGAGGGAGGGGGGGGGGGGCGGGTTTAATGTTGGGGTTACACTCGATATTGAGGGGGGGGGGAAATATTAGGGGGGAGGGATTACACTCGCTGTGCTTGAAATCCTGCGTGCCAACAGCTCTGAGTGCGGCCTCCACAGCTTCATGGCCACCCCGAACGAAGTTGCAGTAAATTGGATCCTTTGTGAGCTGCAGAGGGTTTAGGGCTTAGGGTTTAGGATGTAGGGTTTAGGGTTTAGGGTTTAGGGTTTAGGGTTTAGGGTTTAGGGTTTAGGGTTTAGGGTTTAGGGTTTAGGGTTTAGGGTTTAGGGTTTAGGGTGTAGGGTTGAGGAGGCTTCGATGTGGTCCGACAGGACCTAACTTCGACCAGCTGCCGCAGGGCTTTTGGCAGTTCGCCTTTGAAGCAGAGTCATGTTTAGGGTTTAGGGTTTAGGGTTTAGGGTTTAGGGTTTAGGGTTTAGGGTTTAGGGTTTAGGGGTTTAGGGTTTAGGGTTTTCAGGCAGGTCAAGCCGATCACCCGTCTTAAGGCTTGCCAACCCAGGGTGCACAGGTCAGGCACACCAATCAAAGGTCCGCTTTTCTCTCAGCCAGCAGCCTGAAGAGCAGACTCTGGGGTGCTCAGGAGAACTCATTTATGCCCTCAGTCACGGCGACTCCTGTTTACGACTCTTGGCATCGAAGACCACCCAAAGGCAGGGTGCCGCCATGCAAGGCTTGACACTGAGAGTTTCGAACCTAAACCCTAAACCCTAAACCTTAAACCCTAAACTAAGTGAGGGGTCGCTTCCGTCGAGCGACAGACCCCGAACGCTCGGCCGAGGGCCTTACAGCCCGAGCGCCCAAGCGAAAAGAGAAACGGAAAGGTGAGGGTTAAGCCTCACCGTCTGTCCTGGACAGGCCAACGGACATCGGCCTTTTTTACGACAACGTCAGTACTCGGCTAAGGGATGGCCGGCACCCAGACCACCTTTTGCGTAGCTAAAGTATAACCCCAAATCGTAACCCTTTGCCTCTGGAGGTGGTTCAGGGTTTTGGGTTCAGGGTTTGCCGGGCCCCCCCCGCCGGGGGCCCCCTGGCCCCTGGCAGCTGGATTCCTGGACCAGGAGGCTGGCGAGGGGTCCAGGCAGGCTGGTTGCTCAATTTCGTGATTTTGGGGTCCGATTTTCGGCCGCCCCAAGGGCCCCCCGGGCCAAGGGCCCCCCGGGCCAAGGGCCCCCCGGGCCAAGGGCCTGCCGGGCCAAGGGCCCCCCGGCCAAGGGCCCCCCGGCCCAAGGGCCCCCCCCGGGCCAAGCAAGGGTTTGCAGGCCAAGGGCCTGCCGGGCCAAGGGCCCCCCGGGCCAAGGGCCCCCCGGGCCAAGGGCCCCCCGGGCCAAGGCCCCCCCGGCCCAAGGGCCCCCCGGGGCCAAGGGCCCCCGGAAGGGCAAGGGCCCCGGCGCCCCGGCCAAGGCCACCAAGCGCCCCCTGGCCCAAGGGTCCCCCCGAGCCAAGGGTCGTCCGGCCAAGGGTCAGGGGCCAGAACCCAAGGCCAAGGTGCCAGGGCCAAGGCCCTCCCGGGCCAAGGGGCCCCCGAACCAAGGGCCGGGCCAAGGGTTTGCCGGGCCAACCGGCCCAAGGGCCCAGGGCCACAGGATGCCCGTACCCGCAATGAAAAATGCGATTTCTTGGTAGTGAAATCGATGCTTAATTGAGGCCCTTAAAGAAGGGGAATCCAAGAGCAGACACAGAGGGTTTCCCTGACCTTCAAATAAATAAGGGCCTCTACGGGCCCTGACACGCCGAAGGCCCGAAAAGGGCCGAGGCTACCCCCAACCCCAGCTTAAACCCTAACAGCGCAACTTTAAAAACATCAAAGCAAGCATCAGAGCACAAGAAAGTACGGGCCCTAACGTGCCGAAGGCCCGAAAAGGGCCGAGGCTACCCCGAACCCCAGCTTAAACCCTAACACCGCAAAACCCTGCCAAGGCCTTCAAGCAAATAAGGGCCTCTACGGGCCCTAACTTGCCGAAGGCCCGAAAAGGGCCGAGGCTACCCCGAACCCGAGCTTAAACCCTAGCGATTGAAATACTCATTGGCGAAAAACTCATTAATAAGTTCCCTGACCTTTAAATGAATAAAGCCTCTACGGCCCCTGACACGCCGAAGGTCCGAACAAGGCCCCGAGAGACCCCAAGAGCCACCAAAATGCTTCAAAAGGCTTCAAAAGGCCCCCTAAAAGAAGGGGGACCCCAGGATGCCCGTACCCGCAATGAAAAATGCGATTTCTTGGTAGTGAAATCGATGCTTAATTGAGGCCCTTAAAGAAGGGGAATCCAAGAGCAGACACAAAGGGTTTCCCTGACCTTCAAATAAATAAGGGCCTCTACGGGCCCTGACACGCCGAAGGCCCGAAAAGGGCCGAGGCTACCCCCAACCCCAGCTTAAACCCTAACAGCGCAACTTTAAAAACATCAAAGCAAGCATCAGAGCACAAGAAAGTAAATTCCATAAACCCTAAACCCTAATAGAGTATAGTTTGGGTGGCCGGGGTGGGTTGACGGGCAACGCGAGCGCGCGGCCCGGGGTGTTTCACACCCGAGCGCGCGCCCTCCCCTGACACACCCTAAACCTTAAACCCTAAACCCTAAACACTAAACACTAAACCCTAAAAAGGGAGTCTTCGGCTCTGCCCAGTCTTGGGGACTGACTCGGGCTCTGCTGTTGGCTCTCGAGCCCTTGCTAAGGTTGGGGTTTTGGGTTTGGGGGTTTGGGGTTTAGGGTTTAGGGTTTAGGGTTTAGGGTTTAGGGCTTAGGGTAGGGTTGGAGGTTGAGAGCTTATAGGCCTCAAAGCCCTAAACCTCGTGAGCTTCTGTGCGCCGGAGCGGCTCCTCCCCTTGCACCTGCACCGTCCATGCCATCCATAGCCTGAATTGCATGGCGAGATAGGAGGGTTTAGGGTTTAGGGGTTTAGGGGTTTAGGGTTTAAGGTTTAAGGTTTAGGGTTTAGGGTTTAGGTTCGGCCCCGCTTGAATAAAGCCTGGCGTTGTTGGGTAGACTTCAAAAGGGATCATCCCTAATGTTCGGAAGCCTCCCTATCAGAGTTCACTTCTGGCTCGGAAACCTCGAATGACTCACTTGTGATCTTTAGGGTCTCTAGGGCTTACTGGTTCTTAGTCGAAACGCGGGGATTAAGCGCCTGATAGCATCCCTAGCTCTTGAATGGAGTATGTAGGGTATGTAGGGTACACACGATTTGAAACAACCATACTAAGAACCTGTGGCAAGCTTCAGCCGTACTGGGGCAGGGCTGACGGTTCAGGGTTCAGGGTTCAGGGTTCAGGGTTCAGGGTTTAGGGTTTAGGGTTTAGGGTTTAGGGTTTAGGGTTTAGGGTTTAGGGTTTAGGGTAGGTCAGCTGCTTGCACGCTGCTACGCAATCACGAGGAAAACAGAAAAATGGTTGCTCAAGCTACCTGAACCCTCATACCTAAACCCTAAACCCTAAACCCTAAACCCTAAACCCTGAACCCTAAACCCTAAACCCTAAGAGGCCCCCCCAAGGCAAAGCTGCAGTCCGGGAGCATGTTGGCGATAAGAACCGTCGCCATCATAGCCTCTAAGAGGATGTGGGGGACCCTTCACACCTTAAAGCCTTAAAAGCCTTAAAAGCGTATAACCTTGTAACCTTACAGCCTTGTAACCTTACAACCTGGTAACCTTCTGACCTTGTAACCTTGCAACCTTAACCTGAGGACCGGGATAGAGAGACAGTTCACTGACCCACAGGGTACGAGTAGAAACCGTGCTTTTGCGAAGTTTTTAACCGCACGGCCCATGGCTCATCTGCACGCTTTTTCGGGTTGTTTCAGGTCACTACCGCTGCGCATGCCGCATCTCCATTCGCATGCGATCAGAAGCGCGACCTGCGATGCCCGCGAAAACCATGACCCGGCCGATCCTACTGGTCATGAGGGCCCAAAGCCCTACACCCTAAACCCTTGAGGTACACGGCATCGCTCCTTCAAGCGACCCTGGAACCTAACAGGTCCCGCAAGAGCCTCATAGGAGGCCGACTGCAAGAATGCACGACAGCGCTCCTCAAAAAAAACACATCTCAGGTCCGAAAAAAAGGGGCTTCGTGGCTGGGAGGACTTCGGTTTAGGGTTCAGGCCAGCATCCGCCCCCCCCCCCCCCCCCCCCCCCCAGAAAGGTATCCCCTCCCCCCTGCGGTTCATGGTGGGTTTTGGGCTTTGGGTTTTCCCTCCCCGCCCCCGCAGTGGTTCATGGTCTGTGGTACACGGGTTCAGGGTTCAGGGTGAGGGCTTAGGTTTTCACTCTGCCCCCCCCCCCCCCGATTCACGGTTGGTTTCGAGTTCAGGGTTTTAAAGTCTTAGGGTCCAAAGCTCGGGGGTGAGGTAGGTTTAGGGTTTCCTTCCCCCCCCCCCCCTCCGCGGGGTTTCGTGGTGAGTTTACAGTTCAGGGCTCAGGGTTAGGGTGGTTGAGGTTTCGGGTTTGCCCTTCTCCCTTCTGTGGTTCATTGGTAGGCTTAGGTTCTGGGGCTTAACCATAGGGGGGGGGGGGTATACAGTACCACATGGGGGGAGGGGTGGGGGGGTCGAGAACGCGGAAAGCGGGTGCACATTAGGGTTGAGGGTCCACGGCTTGCAGGGTTTAGTGGAAGCTTGTGTTGGGGAGAGTATCAGGATTCTCCCCTTGGAACTCCTAGAGTTCTGAACAGAAACCGACGTACCCTAAGTCTAGAGGCTCTTGCACTACCGCTTCTAACACAACAAAACGCTTGAGCCTACGAGATCCAACTCGAACCTTTAGGGCTCAGGGTTAGCGGCTTCCGGCTTGCGGCTTAGGGCTTATAGGGCTTAGGGCTCAGGGCTTAGGGCTTATAGGGCTTAGGGCTTATAGGGCTTAGGGCTTAGGGCTTAGGGTTCAGGGTTCAGGGCTTAGGGCATGTAATGTTTCCAAGCGTCTGCTCGGGTTTGAGGATCGAGAGATGCCAACCTGAAAGACGCGCAGCACTGTTGCGCAGAACAACCCTATGCTTTCAGGATTCAAGCAGGGTGTCGGGTTTAGGGTTTAGGGTTTAGGGTTTAGGGTTTAGGGTTTGGGGTTTGGGGTTTGGGGTTTGGGGTTTAGGGTTTAGGGTTTAAAAGTTTCGGGTTAGGGTTTAGGGTAGGGTTTAGGTGTAAGGGGATATAAACCCGCTTCCTTGAGCATGTATCAGGCGTTCACTGGGCAGACGAGCCGCTCTCCATCCCAGCCGTCGCTTGCCTCCTTCCGGATCTCCTGCATTTCTCTGTACTCCTCGCATCGCGCAGGCGCCAAGGGACTTGGGAGGGACATCTCACGAAGGCTGACTAGAACTGACGTCATACTCTGGATTCTTGTTCAGGTACTTAATCCGCCGAGGCCTCGGGCCGTCGGTGTATGGGTGGCACAAAGCAACAGCTTGGGTATGTTTTGTAGGCAAGAGTAGGCCCTCCCTAACCCCCCCCCCACGTCCCTGCTCTCCGGAAGTTGCATTCGGCCAGGCCGAGGCGGGTCGCGTAGCGTTAAAATTAACTTCCCATAATGAGCTATTCCCAAGACATTGCGCCTACGTTCTTGAACCAGACCCGATAGATTCCCCCCCCCCCCATAGTAGGAGCTTTCTATAAACCCTAAACCCTAAACCCTAAACCCGAAACCCGAAACCCGAAACCCTAAACCCTAAACCCTAAACCCTTTCGCCTTGGAGCCGGGCTTGGCGGATGTTGTCGTCGTTTTTGTAGGCGGGGGCCCTTGGGCCATGCTCCCCGCCGCAGTCCCGTTGGCGTCGCGAAAACGTGGCCGGTGCGTACTTTGTCCTACCTGTGTCCGTTCTGAGTGGCTTTGCAGATTTGCACTTCGAGTACATGCTTCATGTGCACGTCGTGGCCTTGCACTGGGGTTTGGTCAAGCAAAATGTGGATTTTTATTTTTGGGAAGTGCGGGGGGCTGGGACCTGATGGGCTTCTTGGCACCTTGTGGGCCTCCTGGAGCTTGTTGGGGCCTTCTGGGGCCTCCCCCTGTTTTAGAGCTGGGGGGTCTGGGGCTCCACAAGCCAATTTTGGGGCAAATGTTGGGATTTTGGGCTTTGGGGCCAATTTGGGCTTTGGGGGCCAATTTCTTTCTTCGACCCCCTGCAACCCCCCTCCCTGGCCTGGGCGTCTACTCCCCTGGAGTGGGACCCTCCAGAGGTTTAAGCAAATTGAACATTTGGCCTCCCGGCCTCCCGCTTTGGATTAATTTACTTAAACTCTGTTGTTTAGACAAATATCTTGGAAAATTCAGAATGATACCACATACAATTTCTATTTATTTTGTCTTGAGGGTTTAGGGTTTAGGGTTTAGGGTTTCGGGTTTAGGGTTTAGGGTTTAGGGTTTAGGGTCTAAAAGTTTAAGGTCTAAAAGTTTAGGGTTTAAAAGTTTAGGGTTTAGGGTTTAGGGTTGAGGGCACGATTCCGAGAGCAACTTGGTGCTCCCCACGCCGAGGCCTGGAACATCGGTATGTACATTCTACTTCTTAGGCTTCTTATTGTTGTTGCTCATAGATCTTTGTACCATGTACATATGATGCTGAGCATTCTTGTATGACTACAGTTCTTGCCATGCGCTCCCCAACTGGCAGAGTCGGGCATCACCTGGAATCCAGGACCTGGAACCTCTCGGAACACTCGAAGCGAGTTTGGGGGGGGGCGAAGGGAGCTGCGCTTCGGGACTTTCGGAATCAGAGCTCCTGGGCGTCCCAGGCTTCGAGAATCGCGCTGGCTTCCAAGGGTACAAGTGCCTTGGTGTGGGAGCATTTCTTGGGGAGGCGAAGGCTGAGCCAAAAAGAAATAGAAGGTTTAAGGGGTTTAGGGTAGAGTTGCGACGGCTGCTCTGCACTGCTTTAGCCAAGTCGACTACCAGGACCCCATCACGAGTCCCTTCAGTGGCTCCGGCAACTCGTCCGAAGCCGAAGCCTGAACCTCCGAAGCTTCTCCGCGCCCTCTGATGGTGGAGAATCTACCATGAGCTGGGCGTTCCAGTGAAACGGACCCAGTGGGGAGCTGTTTGTATAAGCCTCTTGTAAACACTGGCAGGGGCTTCCTTTCTTGCAAGTGTAGGGAAACTAGAAACTGTCCTATAGGAACCCGTGGCCGTGCCCCTAAACCGCTAAACCCTAAACCCATGCAACCCTACAAGGCCCACAAGTGTACTTTTCAGGAATTCGGGAACCCTAAACCCTAAACCCTAAACCCTAAACCCTAACCCTAAACCCTAAACCCTAAACCTAAACCCTTAGGGTTCCATGCGAGGCCAGCAGCGGAGTTCGAGGAATGCCGCCTGTATCGCCCCCAGGTGTTGTGGTGCCCGAAGGATGCCGAAGAATTCATGGACATCGGAGTCCTAAGGCTGCAAGGAGATTCTTAAGGAGTTTAGGGTTTAGGGTTTAGGGTTTAGGGTTTAGGGTTTAGGGTTTAGGGTTTAGGGTTTAGGGTTTAGGGTTTAGGGTTTAGGGTTTAGGGTTTAGGGTTTAGGGTTTATAGGGTTTATAGTAAGTGGCGTTTATGGTAGGGTTTAGGGCTTGAGGGGGTGCTGCTCACGAGGTGGTCAGAAAGCGCTCTTTGCGGACAGTCCCTCTGCCCGATTCTGCATATGACTCACACAGGAACTGGCTGAAGCGGTTGCTTGTGCTTGCGACGAGCCACATCATTCGCTCCATGCCGAGGGCAGGGGTGCCCGAGTAGGAGGTCTGACAAGAAGGAGCTTAGGGTTTAGGGGCGGTTTAGGGTTTAGGGCTTAGGGCTTAGGGCTTAGGGCTTAGGGCTTAGGGTTTACGGTTTCATTCCCGTTGCTTCTTTCGGGGGTGGGGGGTTCTTAGGCTGCCCTTCAACCCCCATAACTTTGCAACTCTTCAAGTCACAGTATAGGTTCAAAAAACACTCGCAGAGAACCCAAAATGCGGCTCTTTTGTTTTAAGGATCTGTGGAGGAATGTCGGGTTTCTTCTTAAGGGACTCGACCATGCTACATTCCCTGGAGCCTAAAGTGAAACCCTATGCCGCAATGCCTATAGCCTACAAACTCGGGGCTCCTCTCAGCCGAAGCCCTGTTGCCCAAAAAACGAGCTCTCAACATCCTTGGCGGGCCTGAACGGGCGACAGGGCCTGAACGGGCGACAGGGCCAGCATGTTGGCCTCCTCCCCGACCACTGCACCCGCGCCACCCGCGCCACCTGCGCCGGCGCCGGCGCCGGCACCGCCGGCAGTGCCTGCGGGACCTCCGCCAAGCGTTCGCGCGACCTCCAGCTCAAGGGCCTTGGCTAGAATTTTGGGGGCTTTAGGGGGTTTATAGGGGGGTTTTAGGGTGTTTCTTATAGAAGGCTTTGGCAGTGAAAAGGGGTGAAAGGAGTTCAAGGAGTTGAGGGTTAGAAAGTTTAGGCCCCGAGAACTTCGCCGAGGGCCCCCGGATGATTCCAAAAAACACAAATGCCCTACTAGAACCCCATAAAATGTAGTCCTTGTGGCGGAATGCCATCCCAAAAAGAGTGTACAAGTCCCCCTCTTTCAGGGGGAGACATTCTCGGTTCCCGCCTTGTGAACAGTGGGGCGCAAGGTCGGCTGCAACTTCGGGGGGCTCAGGGTTTAGGGTTTAGGATAAGGGCTTAAGCGGCTTAGGGCTTAGGGCTGAGGGCTTAGGGCTGAGGGCTTAGGGCTTAGGGCTTAGGGCTCAAGGTTTAGGGTTTGAGAAGCTTACGGCTTAGGGCTTGGGGCTCAGGGCTTAGGGCTCGTAGGCATCTGAAGGGAAACTGGGCGAGGCGCGTGCTGGTTCACCAGCTGGTCGATCAAGGCCAGGAAGGCCTCTGAGGGCCGGATTTTTGGGGGTTGGGGTTTCGGGTTTAGGGTTTAGGGTTTAGGGTTTAGGGTTTAGGGTTTAGGGTTTGGGGGGGTTTAGGGTTTAGGGGTTTAGGGGTTTAGGGGTTTAGGGGTTTAGGGTTTAGGGTTTAGGGTTTAGGGTTTAGGGTTAGGGGTTTAGGGTTTAGGGTTTAGGGTTTGGGGTTTAGGGTTTAGGGTTTACGGTTTGGGGTTTGGGGTTTAGGGTTTGGGGTTTGGGGTTTGGGGTTTAGGGTTTAGGGTTTAGGGGGTGTAGCTGGCCAGGAACCCCGCAGAGCCCATCCATGAAGTTCAGCCGTGCACTGGAGCGTGGGACTGCACGCGGCACGCGCAAACCCAAAGAGCAGAGCATCAGCCCTAGCAGTCTGGGGCCTCGCTTGAGCAGTCGTCATTTCGGGCGCCCTGCGCCTTCAGCGAACGCTGCAACCCTAAGCAAGGCTCCACAGCCCGAAGAGCGAGTCTTCAAGCCCTACACCCTAAACCCTAAGCCCTAAGCCCTAAACCCTAAGCCTTTCAGCCTTCAAAAGCCCCCCCCCCCCATCTCGGGCCTCGGATGCATTCGTCCTCGGCTTCTCCGGCAATCTCGGCGGGGAGCTGAAGCCAGAGGGACTCTGCGGCATCTTGTTGTGGCTGAGCCGCGCCTGGAAAACAGGCTGCAAATCCAGCCTCCAACCTCCGACATGAAAAGTTCTTCGCTTCGGTCACCCTACAGCCAACCCGAGGTGGGAGCCTGTCGTCGTCAGATCATTGAGGACATTTCGCTGCAGGCTTCTGTGGCAGGACTCTTTGCAGAACTGCCTTTTTTTCTGGAGGTGGGCACTCCCGGGATACCTCTTGCGGGATTCTCTGAGGGCTTTGCTCTGCAAGGGTCTCGCAGCCTGTCTGTGGGCCTCTCAGAAAGTGGGGCTTCAAAAAAACCCGATGGACATTGGCTTGTCCCTAAAAGTGTTATCGTGCTTTTTTACTCCTTATCGTTTTACAGCCTTTGCGCACAAAACACAAAATTATTGACTAGGAGTCCTATCGTTTTACAGTGTTTGCATACATCTCCAAAGCCAACATCGAGCCTACAGTCATGGGAGGGCTCTATATATATATATATATATATATACATATGATTGATTGATAGATAGATAGATATATTTCCAAAGCATTTAACTATAACTCTGCCATCGACATCTGGGCATTCTGCTGTGATAGTCTTAAAAGTGTTTGTGTACTAACTGGGGCACACATCTTCAAACCTGGAATGGTCCAGGTCCTTCAACAAACCCCATCGTGAACAAAAAATGGTTCTGGTGATCGCTTTGTCATCGTTTTTGACCTAAAGCATGCGACCGAATCTTGACGGTTTGGGCTTTACTTTGAATCCTGGCCAAAGCCCCTATAACACGTAGCAAAGCATTGCAAAGCACAGCCGCTGGACCGTGTTTTACAAGCTAACCGCTACTCGGGCGCATTCCTTTCTAAACCGCAAGACGCGGGTTTTTCTTTACAACTCCAAGTGGGGCACTCCAGGGACCAGGCAAAAAGGGCGAGGAGAATGGTGGGCCGAAGAGGTTCAAAATGAAACAACCCCACACGGAAGATAGGAAATAAGCAGAAGCCCGAAGTGACATGCACAATCATCGACACATGGACAGACATAAAGAGATAGAGAGAACACAGCTGGAAGCGTATAAAGAGGCACTTAAGTGAGCCCAACGCTGGGTCTAAACCCTGAACCCTGAACCCTGAGCCCTGAACCCTAAACCCTAAACCCTAAACCCTAAACCCTAAACCGACTGCCGAGCCGCCGGTTTCAGCTTGGGAGCTGTCAGCTCCACTTTCCCCGGCCGCTCCTCCCCAGGCGAGAGAGCGGCTTCCAGGGGGAAGAAGGGGGGTCTAGGGTGTAGGGTTTAGGGTTTAGGGTTTAGGGTGTCGGGTTTGGGTTTAGGGTTTGGGGTTTAGGGTTTAGGGTGTAGGATTTAGGGAGTTTGCGGTTTAGCCGCAAAAGGGGCTTAAGTAATCTACCCCCAAACCCTCAACTCCTACTCCCCTAAACCCGAAACTGCTCGGGACCCTCACAGCCTGTAGGGCTTAGGGTAAAGGCTGGTTCAGGGTGTAGGGTTTAGGGTTGAAGGGTTGAGGGTTTAAGGGTTCAGAGCTGTTCAGAGGGTCTTCAGGCTTAGGGGCCGACAGTCCTCCGCCGAGCGTTTGATCCAGTCGTCCGTGGCATCGCGCGGTTTCGGCTGGCCCTGTGGGGAAGACATCTCCCAAACCCCTGTAATCCCTACAAATCCCTACAACCCACATCCTCCTTCGATGTCTGTTTCTGAAGGGACTCAGGGGATACAGGCTGCGGGTGGAGGTTGCAGTGCTGAAGCCAAGTTGTAGCCTGCAAGAGCCGGTTGCCCCGGTGCGCCCAACGAGGAAGTCCACAGCCAAGAAAAGCCGGGTGGGGCAGGTCATTGTGTCATGTCCTCAAACGTTGACCCTTCTTTCGGTTATGGGGCCCCGTGGCCTGAGCACGAAGATGCAAGTGGCAAGGCTCTGCGCTCAGTGTGTCCTCAGAGCCAGGACTTCGGCACGTCGTCAGACCAGGACGGGTTGCGATGGCAAGCAAGGCATCGACGGCACCATGTACCAGGAGACGGGAGACATTCTGGTTGTAAGGGAATGCCCCGATTAGCGCGGTGTCACCGGCGCTCCCTGTTTGAGTCATTCCTTGATGCTCACAGGTGGCGGATTTTTGTCAAAGTTGGCCCATATAGCCGGGGACACGGCAGCTCTGCTGCCAGCACTTACTAGCAGAGCCTTCTGCGATGCTGCAGAAGGCCCACTCCCTTACGAGCCCTTTCTGTGGGTGACGCGGTGGGCGCGGGTGGGGGGGGGGGGGGGGGGGACTTCCTGCTGCATGTTGTACTTCTTTATGTAGGGTTTTTAAGGGTTGAGAGGTTAGTGCTTTGGATCGTTCCGCATGCAGAGGCGTGTCAGAGTGCATGCACGTCACGGTCACAATCTTGCCTGCGCCACGGGAACTGATGCAAACAAGGCTGTGTATCGTAAAGATGAAAAAAAAAACACTACTACCGTGTTTTTTGCGGATGTGAGCTCACCAGGCATTATTCTGAGCATTGCTGTTCTTCTTCTTATCATCACCATCATCATCATCATCATCATCATCGTCGTCGTCGTCATCGTCATAATCACCTTCATCATCATCATCATCACCCTGACAAGCATCAACATCATCATCATCATCATCACCATGACCAGCATCAACATCATCATCATCATCATGATCATCATCATCAGCATCATTGTCATCACCATCATCATCATCATCGTCATCATCGTTATCATTGTCATTTGCTCTCGCTGCTGCTCTTCATACGGCCAAATGCTCGACTGCACCGGCCTTCAGCGACCAGAGGGGCGGCACGTCTTCGACATCCGGCCCTGAGAGGCGTTCTAAATGAAGATCCCCCTAAGGGGCCCTAGAAAAGCACAAGGCTTACCGGGGTTTTGGGAAGTGAATCCTCGTGTTCTCTTGTGGCCCTTCCTCAGAGTAGCCATCATCATGCAAGCAACAGCCGTGAGAACCATGACTTGCGATGCTACCCTAACAGGAGGTGAACAAGTCTTCATAACCAGCAATCCTTTCTCCCAGGGGGGAGGGGGGGGGGCCCCAATTTGGGGCCCTGCTATCTTCATACGGAACCGAAGCCCTCGTCCCGAAAACCTAAATCCTAGCCCTAAACCTTATAAGGGAGGACATCCACCGTGCACTTGGCTGAATTGCAAAAATGGCCTGGGATGCGCGGCTTTGTGTGGCGCACCCCCGCTTGAAGGAAGCCTTGGTCTGGTTCGGGGTTTAGGGCGCAGGGATCTCAGGTTTTTGTCTCGGTTGTTTTTGGGTTTTAGGGGCTTTTTAGGCTGTTGGGACTTGGGCTGGCGGATGGGTTTTGGGCTGGTGGGGCCATGTTGGGGGGGGGGGGGGTTCTTGTCCGGGGTGTAACAAGGGTGTTTGCTTCTTGGGTGCTTTCGGGAGGAGCCCAAGCCACCAGCTTGCAGGGTGCGCCGCTCGGGGCTTTTTTTGGAGCTTCCTGCAGGGAAGCTCGAGCTGATCCTGGAAAGGCCCCTAAGGGCCTCGCGAACCCTCGCAGGAAGAATATCGAGGGCTTCTTTCTTTGCCTGGGAACAACCAGGAGCTGCGTTCTCGGCGGTCGGCACCATGCGGCAGGCACCAGCTTGAAGTTCTCTTTAACGTTGCTGAACTGCTGCTGGGCTCACAAAACAAACGACCCTTCCACAGGCCATCACCCCTGTCCTTCTTTTGCCCCTCCCCTCACTCTTCACTGGGATTCTTCGGGTTTTCCTCTTGGGTCGCGTCGGTAGGAAGGTAGGGGAGCTAGCGCTCGAGTCTACTCTGCCCAGCGCAGGGCTTGAGCAGAACAGCCAAGATCCCAAGTCGCAGCCTGAAGGGGGCATGCTCTTATTATTATTACTATTATTAATATTATATTAATTATTATTATTGTTGTTATTACTATTGTTATTGTTATTGTTGGGTTAGTATTGTGAAGAGGGCCCAGGTGTTCTCACAAATTGAAATTGAAGGCAGATCCGCGGAACCCCAAGAAACCAGCCCTCGCCTTGAAAACTCCCCGGGTCTCAAGAGGGACTCGAACTTGCAGGGGGGCATCTTCCCCCCCCCCCCCCCCCCCCCCCTCAAAAGACTATGGATACACACGATGACTCGCCAAAACACGTCGTGAAGGCAGCCACAAAAGAGAGAATACCAAGCCGCCAGCCTCTATCCACCCTCAGAAAACAGCCCTGGAGAAGTGTGCCCCCCCTAGTCGAACCCTTGGGAGTATTTTTCCAACCCTCACCCTATATACAACAATGTGCATTTGTTATTTCATTGGTTTTCCTTTTCTTGTTTTTTTTTTGGGGGGGGGGGGGGGGGGGGGGGGGGGGGGGGGGCAGGGGGGTTGCCAACAATAGCGTGCCTACATTGGGGGGCTCCAGCACAAAAATACAACTTTGAGGTATATGGGGTACAGGGCGACCTTCCGATTGTCCGGGTTCTTGTCCGGATGCCATATCAGGGCCTTCTCCCGGTAGGCCTGAAGGCTTCAGGGCTTCACGGCCATTAGAGTTTAGGGTTTAGGGTTTAGGGTTTAGGGTTTAGGGTTTAGGGTTTAGGGTTTAGGGTTTAAAGGTCGAGAGGGCTTGAGGGCTTGAGGGTCGCAGGCCTGAGCAAGGGTCCGGGGGTCCACGGGAGGCTTGTCGTTCAGGACAGTTCGCTAGCAAGTTCACTGCTGCCAGCTGCTGCCCACTTGCTACCCTCAACCCACAACACTACAGGGGAGGTCTCTTTGTGTAAGGCATCTGAATCACGGCACGCGGGGAGCGGAGGACTAAAGGAGTGAAGCTGTTGGCAGAGGCCTCCAACAAACCCCCGTGTTTGGAGGGATTTATGAGCTTTAGGGTGTACATACTTCTTACCACGCGTGTCAGGCAGCCGTGAGTGCACCGGGTCTGCCGCGCGGAGGCGGGTTCAGCCCCAGGCCTTCTTGAGGGTCCGAAGGTCTGCATCCTTCGGAACTTCCAAGATCTCATAGTACGTCTTGGCCTGCCAACAGTACGGAAACGTGGAAATTGGGAAATTGCAGCTGCGGTTTTGGTACCGTTTCAAACGGTCAGGAACAGGGACCCAAGAAAAGGAGGCGTCCGTTCTGTGCACTGTGCACACCGCTTGGGAACTTAGGGCATCACGAGGCAGGCAAGGCAACTGGACTGCTCAAAAGGCAGGAGGGATACCCTCCAAACCCTAAATCCCGAAACCGCTTGTTGATGTTCGAGGAGAAAGGCCCCTGCCAGAACGCACCGCAGCGCTGACAGGAAAAGCAGGATCACCTCAGACGAGCTGAGGGGCTCTGAAGCAGTGGCGGGGATAGGTTTTCCGTCAACCCTCAACCGTGGATTCATCGCAGTCTCCTACATCTTCAGAGTTTTCAGAATGCCCTCACGGGTGGAGACCTCCCAGGGTGTAGGAAGTACAGCGGTCCCTCGCACTTCGAGGAGCTGTAGGTGCTCAGACTGACATGACCCTTTAAAGCGGCGAAGAGAGCGGGCTTTTGAGGGGCTTTGAGGGGGGAGTGGCGGCCTTGAGATGTCGGTACCCCATTGCTCAGCTGCACTCTGCTCCTAGTCTCCTAGCTTCTAACTTGTTCAGTCAGGTGGTTACAATGTTCGACTTACTAGTCAAATAAGCTTTCTTGGCAGGTAGGTACTTCTGCATCTCCCTCCGACACTCGGCATCTTCGCATCTTTCGCCTCCGCAAGATATGCAATTGCGGTATTGTGAGTGGCCTCTGTTGCTTGTGCACGGCATGCCTTCGAGCCCACTCTGCACAAAAAGGGCAGCGCTTGCATGGTGGGTATGCCAAGTAAGAGCATCAACAACACGCAAACCCTAACACACACAAAAACAAACACACACACACACAACACACACACACACACAAAACACACACACACACACACACACACACAAACACACACAAAAGCACACACACACATACATGCACACAGACACAGAGGTTCGCACCCTCTCACACAGACAGACAGACAGACAGACAGACAGACAGACAGACAGACAGACAGACAGACAGACAGACAGACAGACAGACAGACAGACAGACAGACAGACAGACAGACAGACAGACAGACACAGACAGACAGACAGACAGACAGACAGACAGACAGACAGACAGACAGACAGACAGACAGACAGACAGACAGACAGACAGACAGACAGACAGACAGACAGACATACAGACAGACAGACAGACAGACAGACAGACAGACAGACAGACAGACAGACAGACAGACAGACAGACAGACAGACAGACAGACAGACAGACAGACAGACAGACAGACAGACAGACAGACAGACAGACAGACAGACAGACACACACACACACACAACAAAAAAAAATGCTAATGATAACAATGATAATAATGACAATCATGATAATAATGCTCATAAGGATAATAACGATAATAATGATAATAATGATAATAATGATAATAATGATAATAATGATAATAATGATAATAATGATAATAATGATAATAATGATAATAATGATAATAATGATAATAATGATAATAATGATAATAATGATAATAATGATAATAATGATAATAATGATAATAAATGATAATAATGATAATAATGATAATAATGATATAATAATAATGAAATATGATAATAATGATAATAATGATAATAATGATAATAATGATAATAATGATAATAATGATAATAATGATAATAATGAAAATTAATCATAATAATGATAGTAATGATAATAATGATAATAATGATAATCATGATAATGATGATAATAATGATAATAATGATAATAATGAAAATTAATCATAATAATGATAGTAATGATAATAATGATAATAATGATGCTAATAATGATAATAATGATAACAATGATAATAATGATAAAAATGATCATAAGAATAATACTAATAATGCAATACTAAAACATCCAACAAATTAGAGACTGGCTGGCTGATGCCCTCAGACAGAAGTTACGCTACAAGGACAGCCCTACAGAGCTATGCTCTGCCTAGTTTCGGCAAGCTTCTGTGGAATCGAGGTTGAGCCCACACAGCACTCCCCCGATTCGGCGATGCCCGCGGTTTAGGGTTTAGGGTCTAGGGTTTCAGGTTCAGGGTTTAGGGTCTAGGGTTTAGGGTTTAGAGTTTAGGGTTTAGGGTTTAGGGTTCAGGGTTTAAGGTTTAGGGTTTAGGGTTTAGGCTTTAGGGTTTAGGGGGCTCTTCATCTGTCTGACACTGATGGCCGGCTTCCATAACTCCCTCTCGCAAAAAACACATGGTGCAAAACATCGTGGCAGATGCGAAACGAATGCAC
The DNA here is from genome assembly GCA_905221605.1 of Symbiodinium natans. Lineage (NCBI taxonomy): Eukaryota > Dinophyceae > Suessiales > Symbiodiniaceae > Symbiodinium > Symbiodinium natans. The sequence continues at coordinate 507,077 of CAJNDS010001180.1, read as the reverse complement.
GACTCCCAATCTCAATCCTACACTTACACCATTGCACGCGTGAGCTTGCAGCAACGTTCAGATGGTCCTGAAACACTGCACCATCGGAATGTTTGCGGGCTGGATCAGGGAATATCTCAAAAAGCCGTTCTTAGACACGCCCAACTCCCACAGTGACGTTGTGGCCGGAGACAGCACGGGAGCGGTCTTTTTGCACATAACCGCCAACGCGCTGGGTCTCCGCATCTTCTGGCGGACCCTCTTTGCATTGCCTGCGGTGACAGTGGTTGGGAGTGTGGGAAGGCTTTCGGCTCGGGATTTTCTGCACAAGCGCAGCACGATGAGGGCAAGACGCGGAACGGCCGGAAGAATTTGCAAGGACTTATGCGGGATTTGGTCCGCACTCCACGTATCCTATCCTAGCCCCGTGGTTCTGATGTAAGCTTGAACACTTTGCGTCTCGATGGATTGGTGGCTGCGCACGGGTTTGATTGAAGGTTTCCAGCCCGTTGCAACTATGCAGTGGGCCTGAATTTACGGGAGCCTACGCCCAGAAGAACCCGCCATCGTTGGCATTTTGGAAGAGAGAAGCACAGGGAAACAACCAGCTCCGGAAGTTCCAATGAGCCCGAAACATCCCAACTGGCTTTAACATCACCAGCATGCATTTAGGGCTTAGAGTTTAGGGTTAGGGCTTAGGGCTTAGGGCTTGCTGAATCTTCGCAGTCCTCCGCAAGCGTATCAGCGCTTTGCCCACGTGCCCCTGGCTTTGCTTTACATTTGTTGAACGATTTTGACAATGGATAAAGATGAGGGGTTTAAGGGTTGATCGTTTTGCGCGCGTGTGGGGTTTTAAGGGGGTGCATTTTGTCCAGGGTTAGGTATGCTGCACTACGAATACGAATACGAATACGAATACGACGACGACGACGACGACGACGACGACGACGAAAACGAAAACGAAAAACGAAAAACGAAAAACGAATAAGAAAACGAATACGAATACGAATAATACGAATACGAGAAAATATTAGTCGCTCGTGTTGCTCTCAGTCGTTTCTGCTGATCACCATGGCTCTACTATGTGTATTCTTACAGCATTGATAGTCAACCATTTTGTTCCTGTGAGTCATTTAAGCGATCAGAACCCTAAACCCTCAACCCTAAAAGCCCAGAACCCGCAACCCGAAACCCCAGAACCCTAAACCCCAAGCCCTAAACCCTAACCCCCCAAAACCCCTAAAACCCCCCAAACCCCCTAAAACCCCCTAAAACCCCCTAAAACCCCTAAACCCCCTAAAACCCCTAAAACCCCCTAAAACCCCCTAAGACCCCCTAAAACCCCCTAAAGCCCGAACGCTTCTCTCACTTGCCCACGTGAAGCCTCCTCGGCGCGCAGCGCCGAGGCCGCAGTGTCCGGGGCCAGCGTCAGGCCCTCGGAACGCGCCCTGAGTGTAGGGTGTAGGGTTTAGGGTTTGGGGTTTGGGGTTTGGGGTTTAGGGTTTCGGGCGAGGCACGGGCACAGAAGAAGCGGAGAGAGGAGACCAAAAAAAAGGATAAGCAGCCATGTCCGCCCTGAGCCCTGAAACCTGAAAAAATCCCTAACCCCAAAACCCTCAAGCTCTAAACCCTAAACTCTAAACCCTAAAACCCTAAAAAACCCCTAACCCCAAAACCCTAAGCTTCTAAACCCTAAACCCAAAATCCCTCAAATCCCTAGAATCCATAACCCCCCCCCAACCCCTAAACGGGGGCCTCTGCAGAAGTCGCTCGAGCCGCTCCTCATCCGTGGCGGGAGCCTGTGGAAGCTCTAAGAGCTCTGAACAGTATGATCCCCTAAACCCTAAACCCTAAACCCTAAACCCTAAACCCTAAACCCTAAACCCTAAACCCTAAACCCTGAACCCTGAACCCTGAACCCTGAACCCGAAACTCTAAGCCCTAAACCCTAAACCCAATCTTAAGCCCATTCAGGGAAGATATGAGCGTATCCATGATCCGAAAAACCTAGGGCCAGTTTCCAGCTACAACCTCAAGAACGCCAAAAACAGCATCTTGCGTGTGAAACGGCCCCTTAGGGCACAGAGATTGCACGAGACATCGCCCAAGCCTGACTTAGAGCCCGAATGAGCCCAGAAAGTGCAGTCCGCATCCTCCTGCCCAGCAACTGGAACTTCTAAATGAACTCCGCTCCCAGACCCGAGGAAACCGGTCCACCAGAAACGCCGCCTTCTTTGGGACCTTCGGATCTTGCTCCTCTCCAGGCAAAAAGCAAAAAACAAAAATGGCAGGCTTCTATCCCAGCTGCTGGGGATCGCGAAGCGTGGGGCTGCTGGGGAGTGTAGGATCAACGTGAGGAACACAGAACGAAACAAAAAAGGCTGAAAGGTAATTTTTGCGACTTCCGGGCACTGAGGTGTTGGGGCGCAACGAGGCACCTGAAGCTGTCCTAAGCCCTGAGACCTACACACTCCATCCTAAACCCGATACACCGCGCTCAACCCTAAACTTGACACCCTAAAGCCGAAGCCCTAAACCCCAGTCGAAATACCGGATGCGGGGCGCGCAGAGAAATCTGGGTGAACCGACCCCCCCCCGGGCCATCAACCCGAACTCGTAAGCCCGACAACCCTTAAGATGCATTAAGCTCACGAGTTTTGGCCGGACTACAGGACCTCTACGGAATTTAGGGATGATAAACGGCTTCGTTAAGGCTACTGATACGGACTATGCAAGGTATAGAACGAGTTACGTAGCAAGCTGAAGCCACCAAAGCTCCTGAGCACCAACCCTGGCGGTCCTTGGCAGCATCGTCATTCTCCTCAGCCTCCACATCCGCCTGTCCAAAAAATAGCCGGAGGCCGGTTCTCTAGATTAGGGTCCCGTTGTGGGTCCCCCATATTATAATGCGGTAACCTTATGCTAAGGACCCCAAAACAATACCCTACCTCTTACAGGGGCTGTGGGCAGTTGACGTGCAAGATGTGCACCACCGACTCCGCACACCTCCCGAAAGCACCGAAAGCCGACACAGAGACCATCTTAGGGTTTAGGGTTTAGGGTTTGGGGTTTGGGGTTTAGGGTTTAGGGTTTAGGGTTCAGGGTTATACATGGATTGGGGCCCGTAGAACCTTGAAACATGTCTTCCGAATCAACCCCGATTTGGGGGTTTCCGAAAAGAGGTACCCTTTTTGGGGTCCACTTGAGAGGATTGTATTCTATTTGGGTATAAAGGGGTACCCCATTTTTGGGGAAATACCCACTTTTCTTGAAGTCTGGGCACATCTTTTGCTAAAGCTCCACCTCTTGATTTCGACCAGGCTGCAGTTGTACAGGACTTGGTCTCTTCTATTAAGCACTCGGTGCAGGGTAGGTTTTAGGGTTTAGGGTTTAGGGTTTAGGGTTTAGGGTTTGGGGTTTAGGGTTTGGGGTTTAGGGTTTAGGGTTTAGGGTCGAGGGTCTAGGGTTTGGGGTTTAGGGTTTAGGGCTTCGGGTTTAGGGTTTAGGGCTTAGGGTTTAAGATTTAGGGTTCAGGGTTTAGGGGGTTGAGGGGCTTAGGGGCGTTCAAGGGGGCTTAGGGGGCCTTAGGGGGCTTAGGGGGATTTAACCTTCACTCTTCCCCTGGTGAAACTTCGCAGGCCTCAGGCGCCGAGTCCTTGAGATACCCTAAACCCTAAACCCTAAACCCGAAACCCGAAACCCTAAACCCGAAACCCCAAACCCTAAACCCTAAACCCGAAACCTTAAACCCTAAACCTTAAGCCCTAAGCCCTAAGCCCCTTCGGCCTGCAGACTAAAGCTCTTCGAGCTCAGAACGCCGCAACAGCGACAAAAAAAGAACGCGAGGTTGGCCCTTAAAAAAAATGTTCCTAAATATGAACCGTTTGAGCCCACTAAGGGGAAATACTGAAAAATATCTCAAGGGCCTACCCGGCCTACCCGGAACATGATCGAAATTGATAGGATGTTGCCGACTGGCATTCCGCAAGCCGGTTCGCCTGGAGCAGTTTGCCTATAGCTGCCAAGCATCCTTCTAGAATCAAAGGGCTTCAGACGCAAGTCACATGGTTTGCAAGACCTGATTTGGCCAGCCCGTGACAAACTTGTAGATCTGAACGTGGTTGCCAACCTCAGCGTATAGCACAAGTTGAAAAAGGGCCAGACCTCTAAAGCCTAAACCCGAACCCCCCTCAGCCCTGAACCCTAAAGGCGGAGGGTTTTTTCCCGGGTGCGGCTTGGCTTGGTTCGGCCCTCTTGCCCGGCAGTGTTTTCTTTTGCCGAGTTTGGCTTGGCTCGGCTTGGCTCGCAATGGGTTCCTTTTTTCTCGAGGTGCGGCTTGGCTTGGCTCGGCTTGGCTCAGTCTGCCGGGATCTTGTTTTCCTGGGCTTGGTCCATATGCGAAAACAGTGCCTGCATGATGGGATGCTGGCGTCTGGAAAGGAGTCCTATGTTTTTGAGCTAGCTTGCACAGCTGCAAAATTGACACAAAAGCAGGGGTTGCAAACACAATGCTCTCGCTTGATAGGAAAGTCACACAAAAGCAGGGGTTGCAAATAATGCTCGCTTGATGGGGTTTGGCAGGGATCGGAAAGGCTCGCAGCTTCCCCCATTTGCAAGAGTAGATGCTTGCATGACGGGGATAGGAGATTCACATGTTCAGAAATCAGATGCACACACGCCGTCCAGGAAAATGGCCTGGCACGCTACTTCGACGCAAAGTGCCCGGACTGCTTAGCACCAACAGTCGTTTCTCCACTAAATTTTCCCAGATACGATAGGAACTATAACTCCCCAAGAAAGAACAAAAATGTGCCACCATAAAATAGATGTATCATGTTATCCTAGATCTACTGCAGAAGTTCCGAAAACTATTCCTGTAGAACTATTTATAGTCAACGTTACCAAAAAGGAGTGTGAGAAGAAGACAGACCTACTTCTAAGGCGTAACAATGGTGGATTTCCAAGATACGTAAAAAAAAACAATCAAAGATGTTCGTACCAGTTGGTAAGGATATGAAGATTGTAACTCCTGCAAAATAGGCTCTTGTATCACTTTCTAAACCTACAGTATACACGATGCCCCCGAACAAAACTTCCAGTGCTTGGGTTACCAAAAATTATGATTGTATTACTTGTAAAACTCCAGAAAATATTGTGAAAATGATCCCTTACGCAGGAAATATTAAGATGGAAACCTCTGGATGTCCAAAAAACCATAATACATGTTGATAGCATAAGATCTCCTCCAAATCTTGGGACAAAGACAAGTGTTTAGAATGAAGATCACCCAATATTAAAAGAAGTGTACCAGATAAGATTGGTAATGTGAATAACTGCACGAAAGCTGCAATCAAGAAATTTCCAAGGAAATAATGGGATAGTCTTTAATGTCAGAACAAGGCCTCAGGTTTAGAACTGCTGTCCAAAAGTATTCCAACAGTTAAGAGATGTAAGACATGAAGAGGTTGTGGATAACCCTAGGCTGACCTGCGTGAAGCATGCCAAAATTGCTTGCGGGAACGAGGCGCTGTTCTGCGTTTATGCTCAGGGGTCCGCAGCTTAAGCCGTTCTGAGTGTTTTGCAGATAGGCCACAGGCGAGTTGGATCTTGCGATCTGACATCTCCTTCGCCTTTTGTTTTGCCCAAGGCATGTCCAGGGCACCCCACGACTCCTCGGACATCCAGAACACACGGCGGGACATGGCTTTCATGCGCTTGGCAAATTCGCTGTCTGCGCGCTGTTGCACAAAAAAGGAGTTTTGTCATTGCCCACGCCTTGATCAGCGCGGGTGAAGCGGGGAGCCAGTCGCTCAATCAACGCACGCTGCCGCTGTTCATGCGAGATGAAAAGAGCATCCACACACTTGCGGAAGACGGGCGACTTGCCACAATTGCTTTCAGCAACTAAAATGTTGAAGATGCGTGGCCGCGCGCGATGTTCCAGCTTTCTCGGGCTGAACACCGCATGGACATCATGGTGGCAGACCCGCCCGGCAGTTGGTAGAATGAAAGCCGGCGGGAATGCGCGTGCAATGCCGCACTTTTCTGCAAACCGACACGGCACGCCGACAAAGAAAGGCGCCAGCTTCGTCAGGTAGGGGTGCTCAACACATCAAGGATCGTTCCCCCGAAGGAGCGGCTTTCGGACAAGCGTTGCTTCCATAGCTCGTGATCACGTCTGCAACGCTAAGATTGAAACGGGACCGGGCGGGCGATTCCAATGGCAGGTCAAAAAACTACATCAAGGCTTCCAGATCATCGAGGAGTTGACAGTTCCATGACTGAGCCTGCCGCCCCCTACCTTCTTCAAGCTCGAGAGCCCTGAAGTCCTTTTAGGGGTAGCCCAACAACTCGATGCCTCGAAGCCCTTTACC
>CAJNDS010001180.1:460724-495724 GCA_905221605.1 Symbiodinium natans | reverse complement strand
GAGAAACCTGGAGAAGCGTTCGAGCGCCTGGAAGGACAGTGCGCCCTCAAAGGCCGGCGTCTCCACTCCTCAGGTCACAGGGCGCTGTCGGCTCCCGGCAGCAGTAACGCGTGGCAGCGTGGCAAACTTCCACTCACAGCCAGGTCTCAGACCAAGCGTCCCCTACTTTTTGCAGGTTGTCAGAGTGGCTCACAACAGTCACATGGCCAGTTCTCGACATAAGCATGATCCCTTTTTCGACATCTCTTGGGCCTCTACTTTCGGGCACAAAACAACTCACCAGTTCGCGCATAAAGCCCGGAAGAGGGTGTAGAGTTGGCCATCAGAAGCTGGTGGCAACGAGTATGCTGAGTGTAGGGAGAAGGATTTGGGGTTGAGGGTCAGACAGTAATAGTAATAACAATAGTAGTAATACTCATAGTAATAGTAATAATAATAGTAATAATAACAAAACCAGGCCAGTTCCAGCTGAGGCTGAGATGTTGGCTTCATGCTCTGCAAAAGGTGACGGGCATTGCCGGTTTGGACGCACCCTTGTCATGGTAAACTAGCAAAACACTCCTTGAATCGAAGCCTCACTCACAACACCCAAAAAAGAACTTCCAACCCCAAAGCGCTTAAACGAATCAACCTCCGGGCTGTTGGCCACATTGAAGTGCAACGCTCTGATTTACACCCTCAAAACCCGGACTGCACAAAGGCACTGCAGGTCTGAACTGCGCTAAGAGACCATGCAGCTTCTCATAGGTCGCGAAGTAGTAGCCATCCTTTTTTCCGGGGCGTTGAAACCCTAACAAAAACCACCCCCCAACAGTGTAAGCCCTGAGCCGGGACCTTGGAGCTGAAGTGAGCAAGGAGTGCCACTCTCCAGGGGCAAGAAAATTGGTTGGGAGAGATCAGCAGGGGGGCCTATTGGGAAATGCCCCGCATGAAGGCGGTTTGCTTTGTGGAGGGATGGGTGTGGGTGTTGTAAGGGAATTGATTGTGAGGGCAGACAGACAAATTCTCGAAAAAAAGACGAGCCTGTTCTGGTTTGGGGCAAGCAAAACGGAGTGTCTCCTGGATTGGGCACTTGGGCTGGGGTCTTCGAATCTCCATATGCCTAAACCCTAAACCCTAAACCCTAAACCCTAAACCCTAAACCCTAAACCCTAAACCCTAAGCACTGCCGAGTCCTGACTGTCATCATACGGCTCGTGCTGGCAGAAGCCCTTGTCCTCAAGCATCTGGGTTTAGGGGTTTAGGGTTTAGGGTTTAGGGTTTAGGGTTTAGGGTTTAGGGTTTAGGGTTTAGGGTTTAGGGGTTCCGGGGCTTAGTGCAAGCAGGGCTTTCTTCGGCCCCGCGCTCCAACCCCTGAGCTCCATGTTGGTGAAGCTCTGCCCTCCTTCAAGTTCTCGATGCCACTTTCGGGTTTTGGCTTTCGGGTTTGGGGTTTAGGGTTCTAGGCACCTCTTCATGCACCTGCACCTCGTAGGCAGGGTTCTGGTGAAGGAACTCTCAGAAAGAGACCATTGAAAGGAGGCATTCAGCCATTTTTTTTGCTACCCAACCCTAGTAAGTATGGCAACTTCGTTAAGAGTACCCTCGCAAGAATCCAAGAATCCAGCGCTAGGAGGCGAGGGCCAGGAAGCCCTCATCAAGGCTCAGGGTTTGGGCAACCCACCCGAGGCCCTCTTGAGCCTTTGAGGTTTCGGGTTTCGGGGTTTCCGGGTTTAGGGTCGAAGGGTTTCGGGGTTGTAGGGGTTTTTGGCGGTTCAGTGGCTTAGGGCTTTGTGATTTTTGTGCGGATGCTTCCAATACGCGTGTACCTGAGTTTTTCGGAGGCCCCATGCGGAGCTCCGTGAAGACCAGGGCCTCCACCGGATCTTTGACCGACTCTCGCTGGCTCTGAGTGTTCTGGGGTGAGGTCTTTAGGAGCTTCAGAGGGGCTCTTAAGACCAGGACCCACCATGCAGTCCTTTGCAATGGACGACCGGAGCCAGCACTGGTATGGGGCGTAGCCTGGGGTCTGAGGCTGGGGCTTGATTTGAGGGGCTTTTTCGGGTTTAGGGTTTGGGGTTTAGGGTTTAGGGTTTAGGGTTTAGGGTTTAGGGTTTAGGGTTTAGGGTTTAGGGTTTAGGGTTTAGGGTTTAGGGTTTAGGGTTTAGGGTTTAGGGTTTAGCAGCATTTGGGGTCGGTTGATCTAAACCATGGGCCCTTGTGGGCCCTCTATGACCCGAAAACGCTGAATCCTAAACCCGAAACCCAAAACCCGTCCTTGCAGTTTGGGGAGGGCCGTCGGGTGAGGGCTCCCGAACCCGAACGCTGCGAAAGCGGCCACAACTGCAGCTTCCAGAAATTCGCGCGTTCGCTCTCTTGCGCTCCTTTTGTTAGGACATTCATGGCTTTAGGGGCTTAGGGTTTAGGGTTTAGGGTCATTAGAGTTTCAGGTTTAGGGTTTAGGGCTTAGGGTTTTGGGTTTAGGGTTAACCCCCCCCCCCCCCACATGCAGATTCGGCAGCGGTGGAAGATGACGAAGCCACTGCACTGTGGATACCTCTGATGGGCAGTTTGGGAGTTTGGGATTCCTGGTTTTCCCAGGGTTTCGGGCTTCGGGGCCTGCAGCGCAGCTTTCGAAAGAAGGCCTTCTCACCTAAGGCACCTCCGAACCCGGCAACAACATCTCGAAGAACTATCCAGGACCACAAAAAAAGGGCTTTCGAGATCTGGAGAATGCCCACAACGCTCCGAAGTTTTTGAACCCCAAAAATCCCCCCAAAGAAACCTGGAACCGGAGGGTCTTCGACGCCTTTTTTGGGACAAACCCGGCAAGGGCACATGTTGCAGCGCACTGCACACTGGCTCATGGTCTTCACCGCCATACGGACCACCGGGAGCCTCAAAAGGGGTGCCAGAAGAGGAAAAGCGGAAAGGACCCTAAACTCCACAAAGAACCACAAGCAAAATGGCTTCATGCTCCCTCGTGTCTCAGATGCGGAAAAATAGAACTGAATGCCTCAGAGTCTGTACTCGCCTGTGCTTGCAGAGCGCGATGCTTCCTAGACTCCCCTTGACTAACCCCGCTGCTCACAAAGGCAAGCTTTCTCCCAAACCCCCCCAAACCCCTAAACCCTAAACCCCAAAACAGGGGAAGGGGGGGAGTTGGGGGAGGGGAGGGAGATGACAAAGTTGCTGACCAGCGGCCCTTCCGATATCGCCCCTCGGTGATCAAAACCTGGAGGAAGGGAAGGGGAAGGAGGGAGGGGGGGAGGAAGGGGGGGAAGGGGGGGGTGGAGAAGGGGGGGGGGGGGGGGGGGGGTTTTGGGTATTCAGAAAAGGACTGAAGAGGTTTTGGGCATCCCCTTACAGGGGCACCTCCACACCTTCTCTCCCAACTTGCTTGCGACCTCGCGGTCTTCTACTCACCGCTCCTATCCCGTCTTTCGGGCATGAGCGAAAACACCTCGAGCATGGGTTTGGTGTTTCGGGTTTCAGAAGTGCCTCCCCTTCCTTTCTCTGGGCTGCAGCGAGCTTGGAAGGCGAGACTAGCAGTACTGGATCCGGGCGTAGCGCACGCGACTGTATCTCCAGACTTCCGGTCTCTGTTTCCAGGAACGAAGATGACCTCGAAGCCCTAAAGAAGCTAAAGTCCAGAACAGAAGCACCCCAAGATGTACCCCCCGTGCCAGGAAGACACAAGCGCCAGCTGCAGATCTGCAAGCACTGACAGGGCCGACTTCCCAGGCAAGAGGCAGTTCACATGGCCGAACGCCGTGTACCCTGCCAGGCAGTGCAACTCGAGGAAACTCCCCAAACTCTGCACGGCACCGCGCAGTAACTTCTACTCGAGCGCCATTGAGGTTCCTTGCAGAACTCAGAACTCAGAACTGCACCCTACATTTTTGTTTTAACAAAAAACCTCCCAAACCCCCAAACCCTCAAGCCCAGCATGACCGGAGCCCCGCGAAACGGCCTGGAATGCTGGGAGCGCTCTTCACGCCCTGACAGTGCGGAGTGGATGTGAACACTGAAACACACATGGGTAGTTCTCTAAATTAGGGTCCCTTTTTGGGATCCTTTTTAAAGGGTGCCGCCTTATAATGGGTACCCAAAAAGGGGCCCTAATTTAGGAAACCGCCCACATAGGGTTTTGCGCTCAGGGGGGTTGAGGTCTTCTTAGGGCTTAAGGGGGCTTGGTGCTGGGTGGTAAACCCTGTACTATGACTACTACCTGCAAAAATGATGGAGCCTTGGTGGTGTTCTGGCTTAGGCGACCTTGATGTAGGACCATCGGCTACGATGGAAGGTTTTGACAGAGAGAGAGAGAGAGACAGAGGAAGAGAGACAGAGGAAGAGAAAGAGACAGAGACAGAGAAAGAGAAAGTGAAAGAGAAAGAGACAGGGAAAGAGACAAAGAAAGAGAAAGCGAGAGAGGTTGAGCAAGACAAAGACACAAAAAGAGAACGAACGCACAGAAGAGAGCTATATGTATAGTAAAATCCGTCTGTGCATTTGTGTATGACTGTGACTCTTGAGGCTCTTACGCTACGACACTGCAGCCCAGGCACTGTCTCGAGAACTGATCGGACCTGCCAGTCCAACTTTCAAGTGAGGACCCCAAGAGAGGATGCCCCCAAACCCCCACAAGCCTGACTGGCCCAAAAAAGCTTCCGGGTGCCAGGGAGAATATAAGGGGGGGGGGGGGGGGGGGGGGGGGGGGGGTGGGACAATTACTATAACATTACTATAACCCCTTTTCAGGACTGCTAGTATACGAGGGAACATGCCAATCTGGGGTTTTTTGGGTGTCAAGCCCGGCAGGCCGGCCTCGGTCTTTTCCGCCTCCGCCATGTCCATGCCATTCGCCATCGAGGCAGATGACCGGGCTCGCGTCCAGCCTCACAGTCCAGCGATACTTGCATTTATCAAGATAAAAATTATTTATTTAATAAAGAAATTAATTAAAAATATTTAATAAAGGGGCTCGGTTTAGGGTCACACTTTGCCAGTTGGCACCCGCAGTCCACGGGACCTTTCTTGGTGTCGGGTTCAGGGTCTAGGGGGTTCAGCTTGAAGTATGAGCGCCAAAGCACGAAACCCTACACCCTGGCTTACGGGGTCACACGTTGATATCTGGCCGTGTGGCGGCGGGCCTGTACATTTTAGGGCATACACAGCAAGTTCTGTAAATTACAGGTGCGTGTGGCTGTGGCAATGGAGGGATTCCTGCTTCAGGAAATCCTGGGACTCAAACTTAGGGCCTTAGAGCACTCATGCCAGCACACCTTCCCAAAGTGATCCACAGGCGTTCGCTTTGGGATCCAACTGCGAGCGCCAGACCGAGCTGTAGATGTGTTCGATGAGACGTTGCTGAACTTAAAACATCCTCCAACAATATGTTGTATAAAGAGGCAAAAACGCTGTAACTGGCAGGGTTTTGGGCATGTTCGCAGTTGGCATGAACACTTGCGCCGGCGCCGCGTGTTGCTGAATATCAGACGTCCTCCTGCAACATGTTGCATGAAGAGGGCAAAAAAACGCCGTTAACAGCGGGATGTTTGGAGTAACATGGTCGGAACCAACCCCCCCCCCCCTCCCACCCCAGCCACAACCCACCCCACCCACCCCACCCACCCCACCCACCCCACCCCACCCCCCACCCCAGCGTGAAGAAAATCACATGGGCAAATACCAACGTGTGTGGGCCTAGGGCTGTTTCAGTTCGGGGGTTCGCTCGTGACCTCAGCAACAGTCTTTGCAATGCATCGTTTTTGATGTGTACGGTTTGCCGGCCCCCCCCCCCCCAAACCCCTAAACCCTAAACCCTAAGCCCCACTTGAGAACAACGCAAGCCCCTTTCCCAGAAGACGGCACCAATCATTCCAGGCAGCCAAGCCGATAGTCGATGAGGCCGGCGCCCACAAGGACCGTGGCGAAGGTCGCCACCTCTTCTTTCCATGTGCACCCTAAACCCCGAAGCCCCCAAACAATACTCATCTTGGCCTCACTCTACCAAAAAAACAGAAACCCGAAGAAGGACTGTGGCTTCTTTGCCGCGCTCACGTTGGCCTTCGACAGCTCGTTAGCTTCAGGCTTCTTGGGATTCCTCCCTGGCTCTGCTTCAAGAATGCTGTCTTGCACAGGTTGTTTTTCGGGATTCCTTTTTTGTCCACGGCCTTTACTCCGTGGGGTTTAGGGTTTAGGGTTTAGGGTTTAAGGTTTAGGGTTTAGGGTTTAGGGTTTAGGGTTTAGGGTTAGGGTTTAGGGTTTAGGGTTTAGGGTTTAGGGTTTAGGGTTTAGGGTTTAGGGTCTCACTGCCACGGCACCAGCTTCACACTTAACGGCAATGGCATCTGGCGCAGCAACGTGCATGTACCTCCACAGGGTTCCGGGTCATGGGGATGGTGTAGCACGACGAAACCCTGAGCCCTACACCCTGAATCTTACACCTAACTCTAAACCAATCATCCGCGGTCATCCAGAAAGTCCCCTCCCCTGGAATCCGCCACTTCCTTCTCTTGCCTCGGCGCTGGGATGGCAACATCACGACATCTGCTTCCTGCCAACCACAACCGACAATTCGATATAGCATAGTCTTATATCGTAGAATAGAAAAGACAAAGAATAGAATTGAATGGAATAGAATAGACTAGAATAAGAATCGAATTAGAATAGAAAAGAACAGAACATTAGTATATTTTAACGGGCTTTTGGGGAAGCGTCTGTAAGGTTGGGACACAAGACCCTGAGAACTTGGATGTAGAACTCAAGCCTTTGGTAACAGCCTGGTGATGATACTAATAGTGTGTGTCCGTAATGATTGGTGCGGTCCTAAGGTAGTACGTGAATTCAGTACATTCATTCACTCCCTGTCATTCACGGATACAACCCTCGTCTCGGTACACTACAGTGCCATGCAACATAATGGATACAGAGACATGTCACCCAGAAGAGAAGGCCCAAGTCAACGCGCGGTTTTCAAGGCTCACCAAGGCCCAAGTTTGGACGTGTGGCCCCGACCCACTATCACATAGGCCGAAGAACAGCCGGACACAAATTTCTAGAAAAAAAACAAACTCTAGTTCAGAATACCCACACACACATGAAAGCAAAGCATAGATGGTATAACACTTGATTTTCGAGCCACAAGAAGTCAATCCCCCAAGCCCATGCCGCCTTTTCAAGGCCTTTGAACCCTCAAGGCTTTTTCGGAAGGCCTCCTCATCACAGCTGGGCTGCGAGGGCGTCGCCACCAGTGCCCGCTGCGTTTCAGGCGTCTGCGGCAGATCCGGCATGGCTGCTCGAGCACTCGCTCCGGAGCTTGGTGCTTGAGGTCTCAGGGCTTCCTGTCCAGGTCTCCACGGTCTGAGAACAAATATCTGCTTAGGCTGCTTAGGGTCCCCAGAGAGGCTCCCTGTAGGGTCTCTTTAAGATGCAGGTCCTGCTTCGGGCAGACTGCGACCCTTGAACTCTACGTGGCTCTCCTCTCTTGAGCCAAGGCTGCAGGGATGGGTTCCGAAACTCCGGTACCTGATTGGGGTCCTAATTCTACGGGAATCCTACTATTTGGGGTGGCGCCTGCGCTGTGCAACGCAAGGGGAGGGCTCTGAGACGTCTACGTGAGCTTTGGCCGAGCTTTTGCTGTTGTTTGGGGGGGGGGGGGTGCTCTAACTTGCTGGCAATGGTCAGTGCAGATCCTGGGCCAGAACAAAAACGAGCGACCGCATCCGCGCGAAGCCCAAAACTTGAACCCTGAAAGCCGTTGCCCAAAGCCCTCTACAATAAGAAGAAGGGCTTTTGGCCTTCTAACCCGAAACCCTAAACCCGAAACCCTAAACCCCAAACCTAAACCCTAAACCCCAAACCCCACGCCCAAAAAAAACAAGCATCAAAAAGGACGGCCCTGGGCGCCTCCCCAGGCGCCTCCGTGAGCCAGCGAAGCCTCAGCTGCCAAAGAAGATCCGCCCCTGGTGGGGGGGGGGGAGGAGGAGGAAGGAGAATCTGCCAGAGAACCACCTTAAAGTGTAGGGTTTAGGGTTTGGGGTTTAGGGTTTAGGGAAAGCCCAATGAAATAATGGGATAGCCGTTAATGTCAGATAAAAAGATCTCAGATTTAGAGCTGTTGCCCAAAAGCGAGACCTGAAGATTTACCAGAGATTAATAATCCAAATATAAGACTTCCTGTACTTGAAGGCGATAAAGTCAGAAAAGAAGTGGATAATGGTGGAAGAATTGTTCATCCTGTACCACCTCCAAATTCTGAGATTATAGAAAAGGATGAGGAAGGAAAGATATGAAAGTAAAAGAATTATTTTACTTCGAATATCCCCACCCTCTCTTGGTAGAGATACTCTGGGGTTGGGCATTCCAGGGAGACTGAGGGGCTGGGCACACTGGGGTTGGGCACTCTGGGGACACTCTAGAGTTGGGCACTCCAGGGACACTTTGGGGTTGGGCGCTCCAGGGATGAGCGAGGAGTAGACCGGCGAGGAGAAGAGTTCCGGGCGAGGAGAAGAGTTGAGTTTAAAATCTAACAACCCCACACCGAGGGTGGGGAATTAAGATAGAGAAATTATTGGCTCTAGGATATACCACTTCTGGAGACCCTTGAAAGATAGGTACAAAATAATTTCCAAATCCTCCAAACAAGCCAGGCATTACTAAAAAGAAGACCATAAGAAAGCCATGCAATGTAATGCTGATATTATAGAAGTTCTGGTTTGCTGGAGATCTAATCCTATTTCCTGATGAATATAATTCTAGTCTTGTAAGGACTGATATTAATGTTCCGGAGATTCCCAAGATGAATCCAGATGATCAATGATAAATTCCTAAGCCTTTACGATTACAATTTCAAACTAGTGATGGAAACGATACGGTTAAAAGGGCGTGCTTCGTTCATTGATTCGCTCATTTGCTTGCAATATGATAGTCACGCGCAAATGCACTCATTACACTTGCTTCGTAGTTATAATACTATCCTGACATTACAACCCCAGAGAAGCTTATGACAATTTAAGTACGAAGAGAGCACATTAATTAAGAAAGAAGTAGGGGGAGTGGGGGGTAGTTGGGGAGTTGGGACGCAGCATTCATGGTACTTACTAACCAACTATAACTGTACTTATAACCCTACTTATAATACCCCTAAAGGGCTTTATAGGGGTTATCCCAATTATAAGTAGGGTTATAAGTTATAAGCCCAGTTATCATTGGTTAGTAAGTACCATGAACCTCCAAGTAGAGGCTTATGCAACTTGTACGAGAAACAAAGCTCTCCTGTGGCCGAGGCAGAAGGCCTTGGAGCTTGCTCTGCGCTTTAGCAGGAGCCCCGGGGCCTGCAAAGGGTTTAGGGTTTAGGGTTTAGGGTTTAGGGTTTAGGGTTTAGGGTTTTAGGGTTTTAGGGTTCTAGGGTTTTAGGGTTTAGGGTTTTAGGGTTTTAGGGTTTTTGAAGGACTTCAAGGATTTTGCGGAAGGTTGCAGATGGCAGAATGGGATGTTCGCAAGCGCATCTTTTCCGAAGCCTGGTCGAGCCATGGTGGGGCACTGCATGGCACTGCTACGGTAAGGGGCCCAGGTGACACGAGGGCTTTCAGGGTAGCTGAGCCGCTGCTCTCTCTGGCTTCTCGCTCGGAATGCCATGGCCTCAATTCATCATATGATGTCAGAACCGCAATGCTGATTCTTCCAAGGAACCGCGAACGGCGCTGCATGGCAAGCGCGCTTGCCTTCGTGGACCGGGCCTTATCCGACCTTATCCCACACTGCACTGCAAGAACACACAACACGCACTGGAGCACCCAACACAATGCTCATCAACACGCCAACCTGCTGCCTTCAGAACCCAGGCCCCGGCACGGCTTGGCGTTGTCGCTCAACAAGCGAGACCCTCTGCATGCGCGGGCGGACCTCGGCAGGTCGGCTCTTGACTCTGGCAAGTGCAAGCCTGCAAGGCACCCCTCTTACCGGCCTTTCAGCTGCGTGCGAGAGTCATCGCGATGCCAGCAACTTGCTGCGGCGCCAATGCAGAAGCACCAAAATTGCAACACACGGTGTCGCTCAGAATGCCTGATGTCTTGCCTCCATTCTGAGGGTTCTGAGACATCTCTGGGACCTACTGGGCGAGTGCCTGCCGCATCTCGGCACTGATCTCTGCCAAAGCCCTTGGGTAAAAGTGCTCCAGGTCCAGCTGGTACTCCAGGGTCTTCGTGACCAGCCGCTGCCGAGTTCTGTACTTGGTCACCTTGCGGTAGGCCGGGCGATGAGCTGTCTGTGCGACTTGGACTTTCTTGGTTTGCTCCTCCACTTCGTACTCGACGACAGGAGATTCAACCGTTCGGTACTTGTCCTCATCCCTGAAGCCAAATCCTAAGGTCAAGATCTTGCCAAGAGGATTCCCGCGCTCAGTGTGTGAGAAGAACGTCTGCCGCACAGTGCCTATAGTCGGCACGCGCACTCTCTCCGTGACCTCCTTCTCGACCCAGGTGATGTACTCCTCTTGGTATGCCTCCTGCTCCTGATAGGCCTCTTGGTACTCTTCACTGACCTGAACTTCTTTGCTCTGGGGCGGCGCCTCTGCGTGGAGCTGCCTGGCCTTCATCTCGACTCGGGCATTCAAGTCCTTGAGGTGCTTTGTCTGCCTGGAACTGCTTCCAAGGCTTCCAGCAGCTGTGTGAGCTGCTTCCCCCGGTCCTCATCGGAGATCTGCTCGCTCTGCCACACGACCAGCGGATGCCTTGCTTCGCCGCGGCCGCGCGCATGGTCTCCACCCGCCGGTCACCCGCCTCTCCCTGGCAGCTGCCTTTCGGAGGTCGGCCTTCGTGGCCAGCACCACCACGCTGGGTAAGACCTCCCGGCCGAAGGCCAGCGTGAAGGTCTCCAGTGTGTTGTTGAGCTGCATCGAATCGTTGGCCAGGCTGTCCGTGATGATGAACTTCAGTGACTTTGGCCGGGCGTGCGCCACGCCCAGCGCCACCCTGGCACCTGCTTCTGCGTTTGTGAAGCGCATGAGCGTGTCATTGATGCCCGGGGTGTCCGGCATGGGGCACCCGAGCTTCGTTCCGTCATACAGCTGAGCCTCAGCGGTGACGGAGTGCCCATCCCCATCTCCAATGGGGATGCAGGTGTCACCCTCCGTGAGGAAGTCCACAACAGTGGACTTACCAGCCTGTGTGGGGCCGAAGATGACCACAGCGGATTGCACAGCCATGGCGGGCAGCCGCAGTGCAAAACTTCAAGGCGCATCAACTCAGCCCACTCTGCAGCACGCAGCGAGCCTCCTCATGTGGTCTCTTGGATGGTATCAGAGTTAAGATCATGCTAAAGTCTACAGCTCCAAGAAACCACTCTTGCAAAAGGCGCTGCTTGATAAACACGCTGAGCACGGCTCCATTTCGCAGCAATGCCGCGGCAGCAGCCGGCAGCCTGCGTGGCGCCACTGCGCCTTATCGCTGCGCCTTGTCCCACACTGCACTGCAAGCACACTCGGCGCTGGCCAGAAACACGCTTGGGCGGTACGAAGGCATGAACTCCTTGCAATAGTCCATTTCCTGAACGACTGGCGTGTCTTAGTTTTGAGTTGCAAGGCTGGAAAGGCGTGCCTCACAATCCGCCCGACTGAGTCTGTAGGAGGGCAGCTACCCTGAGGTCACCAGCGCCACATTCATCCGACGCTCCGCCCGAGAGGCCCTGAACTCAGCTCCCGGCAATACCCAAAACATGGCACCCAAGCCCCCCACCAGTCCCCGTACCCCCTCTCGCCTTCGCATTCTCCGTAGCAAGGTCTTCGATTAGATCTCAGCAAGAGTTTCGGGTGGCTCAGGTTGCTTTGTTGTGAGGTTCTGCGCTTGAAGTTTCCTTGGCCAATGCTTCTGTTTGCAAAGCTTTCCGAGCTCTGGGGGCAGCGCGAGGTGCTTCACGCCGGACAAAACCCAACTTCAACATCACAGCATCACACCGCATGCACGTCCTTGCAGGCCGACATCCCCGAACCCTTGCACATCCGGCGAGCGCGGAAGAGTCCTGAGCCGGTCGCCAAATGGCGGCCGCGCTTCGTGCCACTCGCCGTCCACGATGTTGTCGTCTGGTGCGTGCCCTCCGGGAGTCGGGGGTTCGGGCACCAGAGCGTCGCTGCGAAGGCATGCCATGGCATGCCCAATATTGGGAGGGGGGGGGGGTTCGGGTCTGAAGTTTTTTTGAAGCTTGCAACCCAACATGCATTTAAAAGTTTGGCCAGCTCCTGTAGCCCACATGGCCCAAAACCCCACAAACTACCAGCTTCTTTTGAGCCCCGGCAAGACCTTCGGCACTGGCGCCCGCAGGGCCCGCGGGGGCAAGGCCGGCATCCACGGCGCCGAAGCCGAACTTTGCTGGAGCCTGGCATGCCCGGCCCCACTTCGCTCGGATCTAAGGGCTCCGGAGTTTCTCGAAGCTGTTGGGATGCTTAAAGGGGCTTGTTGGGATAGGAGGGCTGCTTTCAAAACAGCACCCTACTCCTCCGAGAGCCCCCCTTAAGAAAGCGTAGGTGTCCGATGTGTCCGCACCCCGTGCGCCTTCTCCTCTCATGCCGAGAAGGTCATTCCGCCGACGGACACCACCGTTTGCTTCGGCTTGGGCTTTGCTTTCGTCTTCGTCTTGGCTCGCGGATTTGGAGCTTGGATGCGGGGCGAAGGTCGGCTTTTGGCCAGGGCTGCTAGAAGGGAACAAAGAGCACGAAACCTGGAGAGGCTCACTTGGGGCTGCACTACCTGTTGCCTACGTTCTCGAAAGCCTGCAAGGATCAACCTCAAGAGGTCCGGAGGCTTCACGTGCTTAGGTCACGTTGTACCGGTACACAAGGTTTGCAACAGGCCAGTGCCAGCAACTGCCAGCAACCAGTATCAGAGAAAGCTGTGGAATCGCGAACTCTTGCAACGAAACAAAAAAATCAAAGGGATGCATCCTGACCAAAAATCAAAACGACATCCCTGCAGAAGTCGAAGCAGATGCCCACGATTTCAAGACTTGAAGACCCCCACCAGAAATACTTTGACTGACGTCTGGCAACCTTCGTTCTTTTGGGTCTCTTCTCGGCAGAAGTATCGATGTCGGCAGCCTGGTTCGGGTGGTCAGGGTTGAGGGCAGCAGGCTTGTTTCCAACGGGCAAAAAAGGAGTTTCAACAGTACGTGCACGACGTGCACTTCAAGAAACATATATTCCGACACGACAACGAAAGAGAAAAAGAAACTTGCGGCCTCTGCCAAAGGCTCTTGCTCCTTATCCTTCGCTTCCTCCGCCAACCTCGCCTCCTCTGCCAACCTCGCCTCCTCTGCCAGCCGCTCTTGCTCCTTGCGCTTCCCTTCCTCCGCCAACCTCGTCTCCTCTGCCAACCTCGCCTCCTCTGCCAGCCGCTCTTGCTCCTGCCGCTTCGCTTCCTCCGCCAACCTCGCCTCCTCTGCCAACCTCGCCTCCTTTGCCAAACGCTCTTGCTCCTGCCGCTTCGCTTCCTCCGCCAACCTCGCCTCCTCTGCCAACCTCGCCTCCTTTGCAAAACGCTCTTGCTCCCTGCGCGTCGCTTCCTCCGCCAACCTCGCCTCCTGTGCCAACCTCGCCTCCTCTGCCAGCCGCTCCTGCTCCTTGCGCTTAGCTTCCTCCGCCAACCTCGCCTCCTCTGCCAACCTCGCCTCCTCTGCCAGCCGCTCTTGCTCCTTGCGCTTCGCTTCCTCCGCCAACCTTGCCTCCTCTGCCAACCTCGCCTCCTCTGCCAGCCGCTCTTGCTCCTTGCGCTTCGCTTCCTCCGCCAACCTTGCCTCCTGTGCCAACCTCGCCTCCTCTGCCAGCCGCTGTTGCTCCTTGCGCTTTGCTTCCTCCGCCAACCTCGCCTCCTCTGCCAACCTCGCCTCCTCTGCCAAACGCTCTTGCTCCTTGCGCTTCGCTTCCTCCGCCAAAATCGTCTCCTCTGCCAACCTCGCCTCCTCTGCCAGCCGCTCTTGCTCCTTGCGCTTCGCTTCCTCCGCCAACCTCGCCTCCTCTGCCAACCTCACCTCCTCTGCCAAACGCTCTTGCTCCTTGCGCTTCGCTTCCTCCGCCAAAATCGCCTCCTCTGCCAACCTCGCCTCCTCTGCCAGCCGCTCTTGCTCCTTGCGCTTCGCTTCCTCGGCCAACTTCGCTTCCTCCGCCAACCTCGCCTCCTCTGCCAACCTCGCCTCCTCTGCCAACCTCGCCTCCTCTGCCAGCAGCTCTTGCTGCCTGCGCGTCGCATCCTCCGCCAACCTCGCCTCCTCTGCAACCCTCGCCTCCTCTGCCAACCTCACCTCCTCTTCCAAACGCTCTTGCTCCTGAAGCTTCGCTTCCTCCGCCAATTTTGCATCCTCTGTGATCCTTTGTTCCATGCTCTTTGCTTCCAGGATCTTCGCCTGATCATGCGAGATGCGCTGTCTACCACCAGTGGACCAGTCAAAGCGTGGGGCGTGTGCTCAGGAATAAAGGCACTCAGAACCTGAAGGTGGCGCACAGGTTCAGATTCCGCACATGGCAGCGCACGCTACCTATCCCGTGTACTCCCATACTCCCAAACGCGCGGCCCACCGCGCCTCGCGAAGCTGGGCAAGGCGAGCTCCAAGTGGCGACAGCTGGGAGAATGCGGCCGCGCGCGCCTCCCCAAACACACATCGTCAGGGCCATAGGCCAAAGGCAGCGGCGCCATTGTAAAACAAAAAGGGGTTCGCATGCTTGCGCAAGCCTCATGCATCTAAGCTACACCTACACCTACACCGAAGCATACCCCGCCCTAGCGTCTTAAGCGACCCTTAGAGTGAGCGTCATCGTACCTGCGTTTCAGCATCTGTCCCAGTAGCCCTTGCCCCCACATCGGCAGGCAGTGACAAGTATGCTTTATTCTTACTCTTCTTCTTTAACATTTAGTTTTATTCTGAGTGGTACGACTATGATTATATATGTATGTGTACATATATTCATATATGTATAATATGAACAACATCGATGCTCGGACCTCAGGGGGGCCCAGCAGGGCAAGCATCATCGACCGTTCGATTCTACTGCGCGCGACGCATCGGGGGTGGTCGGATGCGCGGAGGGGGAGAGCATCTGCAAGTTAGGCACGTGGTCTTTGTGGCACCTCTTCATTCCTAGGAAAACCTATCCCCGTGCGGGCCCGATGTTGCTCTTTTGCGGAGCTGAGAAGGTACGCAAAATGCTTCGAAGAAAAAGGCACCCTGATCACCCTTCACATGGAGGCCACTTGGATGGCGAATATCTTGGCAAATTGCTTTCTTGAATCTGCGTTCAACAACACCGCAGTTCAGATCACTTCAGCCGCTCTTTTCGGCAGAGGCTTGGTTCGGGTTTGGTAAGGTAGACAGTATCACGACATGTCAGGCACTTCGGTAGTGGTAGCGGCCTTCGGGGACGCGCGCATGCCGACAGGTGACGCCTGTAGCCCACATCTCGTCAACTGAGCCTTTGCCCCAAGAAAAGTATGAACTTTAAACATACTCACACATGTTTGCGTTTATAGCGGTATACAGTATACAGTATACAGTATACAGTATACAGTATACAGTATACAGTATACAGTATGCAGTATAACGGTCTACAGTATACAGAGCATCTAGGCGATACTCACTCCGATGAGGGGCCTCGGCTGCTTGTACCTCCGCCGGGATCTCCGCAACCGGCTCCGCGCCAAGGCCTGGGTCAGCTCACATTTCTTTATCGGGTTCTTAAGCGAGGGGGGGGTTCAAGGGGTTCCCTAATACTACTACTCCCTCAGCCGGGTCACCTGCCCCATTGCGGGAGCGCAACTGTTGGAGGGAGTTTGGGGGGGGGGGGGGGGGGATACAGTATGGGGACCCAGGTGATTGGGCGATTTTAGAGCAAGGCAGCACTGCCTTCTCAGATTCCACGGATGAAGGGAGGAGTCGCCCGTATACGCCTCCGCAAAACTCCCAGACCCCGATGCACCTGGAGTCGGTTGGGATGGCTCCACCTGAGCCAGCGGGACCTGGGCCGAGGCTCAAAATTTTGCAGGGTTTAGGGTTTAGGGTTTAGGGTTTAGGCTTTAGGGTCTAGGGTTTTGGGCTTAGGGTTTATAAGGTTTAGGTTGAGGGTCGCACTGTCGCACTTTACGAGATGTCTACCTGTGAGCGGGGGCAGAGGGGGGCGCGCAGTTCGTGCGCATCGACCTTCTCCAATTCCTGCTGCTGCCTTCTCTCCTGTTTTCTCACCGCTTTCTCCCTTTCCTCCCTTTTCACCATCTTCTCCCCCCGTTCTAAACACGAGAACGTCAGACTGAAATCAACGCCTTCTATCGCCTCCCTCCATGCCATCAAAACCCTAAACTTTTGGCCCTAAACCCTAAACGACCTACAAGATGCAATCTTCCCCCGGCCTGGGGCAGCAGAGGAGGTGCTTCGCCAGAGATTGCTGCAGCAAGCCTGGGTAGTTGGTGTCGCCCACGCAAGGAACGCTGGAACAAAAGCAACTAGATGGACAAACCAGGACACACACACACACACAGCGACACCGCGGGGACCACCCGCCGGAAGAAAAACAAAAGCCACACTGGCAGTGTTCTCAACTGCGACGGGTCGTCCGCCGAAGATGTGCAAAAAGACTCCCCCACCCGCCGAAGAAAAAAACACCACCCCCCACCACCCGCCCCGTACAGCCTTAATTCTGACCTCGAAGTCTGGTGGCGGACAAACACTCAAACGGTTTTGTAGAATCTCGGGCCGGACCGAGGTAGTCGACGCGCAAAATTTGCAATCATCTGCCCTGACAAGAAGTGCAGGAGGAGTCGGCAAGCAGCTGTTTAGCCTTCTGGGCCAACTTCTGCAAGTGCTCCTGCAACAAGCTCTCGGTCTATTCCAACCCTCTTTCAGACAACGCCTTGTACTCTGTCAGCTTTCGAAGCTTGCCAACTCCACTTTGTTGCATTTTTCAAAGGCTTGGGGGCGCTGTTGGAATCCGATGATTGCCACAAGAAGCTGAATTGAAAAGCTGTAACCAGCTCCCATAGTGCGACAAGCCCGGAACGGTAGGTGAAGGAGCACCAAGCCCCACAAAACCGCAAGTCTCTCCAATTTAGGGTTTAGGGATTTGGGTCCACAAAATCTCGCCTTCGCTGCATGCGCTTCCGCTGCTGGAGCTTCAATCTGGCGGACGTGTGTTGCAACTAGCTGCGAATCCCCACTGGATCCGAAATGCCCCGACGAGCCTGGTTTGCACCGGAAACTACTTCACAGGCTTGTAAATAAATAAATATAAATATATATATAGGGGGATGGAGAGAGAGAGAGAGAGAGAGAGAGAGAGAAAACGATTCACGGTTGCTGTTTCTTACTTGACATGACCCGAAACCCTAAACCCTAAACCCTGAACCCTCAACCCTCAACCCTCAACCCTAAACCCTAAACCCTAAACCCTAAACCCTAAACCCTAAACCCTAAACCCTAAACCCTAAACCCTAAACCCTAAACCCTAAACCCCAACCCTCAACCCTACAGTGTTCTGTACGAACTCCTCATCCGCCACACAGGCCTCGGCGATGCGGCGCCTCAGCGAGTCCCTCCGAGCGGCGCGCGCTGCCTTGTGCGGCCAGTCCTCGCGCTGCTCCGCAGGGTCTTAGGGTTTGAGCGTTAGGGCTTCGGGCTCAGGGTTTTGTTGGGGGGTTTAGGGTTGAGGGGGTTTAGGGGGTTTGGTTTAGGGGGCTTAGGGTTTAGGGGGCTTAGGGTTTAGGGGTTAGGGTGTAGGGTTTAGGTTTTAGGGCTCATAAGCTTCTTTGGCACACGCTGACGGACTGGATAGCACGGCACTCGACTTGTAGCACGGGCACTCAGCCTGGGTTCTTCACAGCAAGACGCGCAACGCGCAAACCCCAAGCCCCAAACCCTCAGCCACCAAGCCCTGAGGCCCAAAACTGGGCTAAGCCCTAGAACCTAGAACCCCAGAACCCTTATGAACTTATGAACCCTAGAACCCTTATGAATCTCGGAACCCTTGTTGGGCCGATCACGCCCAGCAACTTCAAGGCGTCCCCATGTTCCCCCTCTGCCCTTTGCATAGACCCCCGCGGGTCCAGGGCGCGCGGCAACCCTGCCTGAAACATCTGGGAACTGGAAGCTCGGGAGGATTGGGCTTGAGGGTCTTTTAGGGGGTTTTGGGACTTTTTGGGGGCTAGTAGGGTTTTCGGGAGCTTTGAGACGTGTTGGGGTTTGCTTTAGGGATTGGGATGGATTGGGGGCTTTAGAGATACAATTCTCCTTCTCTTGAGGACCCCGACATAGCTACCCTAACTTTTGGAAACCCCCCCATGGTATGGGTCCATGAGCCCGCAACCTCCACAATCCCTCTAGGCAACAGAGCATTCTCGGTCCTGCAAAAGATACAGCGGCCCCACGTTCGCCTGAAAATTTCCCAGAACTTGAATCTTGACCCTCAGAGCCCAAAGTACACACAAGCCTCTCGGTTGAACTATCAAGGATCAAGCCACGCCGAGGCCGCAGGCGGTGCGCCCAAAGTTGTCCAGCCTTGGTCCACATGGCTGTGAGACCAACTTTCCGCAGGAATCTTTTTTAAGGACCGATTAAAGTGCGAAGCCTTTTCGAATGGCACCCGAGATGAACCCACAATTCACGGAGACCTGGCCGGTTCAGACAGGTTTGCTCCGAAACCGCCGAGATGCAGTGGCGGACCCTCGGCAAAAGCCTGCAGGGAGCGGCTACAAGGCATGCCACAAGGCCACCGCTACACCACCTTCCAGTGGTGAGATGCAGCGAACACCCCACACACCCGATAACCCCAAATCCGACGAGATCGGCACGAAATGATTGAGAAAAAAACTGACAATTGGCCCAAGCACTCGGTGTGCGAGGAGAAGGTTGCACACGTCCGCATGGCCTGCAAGTAGCAGGCGCGGTGTGCACGGTCTCGCGTTGAGTAGCGGAGCTTCGCATCCAGAAAGTGCCAACTAGTTCGAGGCAGGGCTGCGGGTTTCACCATGTGGTCTGCTCTCCTCTCCTCTCCACGGAAACCGCAGCAACACGAAAATTCTGGGAAAATTCGGCTTCCCACGGTTTTTCGGCCTGCCCTCGCCGCTGCGTGGAGCGAGGTCATTCCATCGCGCTCGCGCAGAAGGGCGGCCTGAGGGTATCCCCCGAATCCCCCCCCCCAAGGAGAAATACTCCCCCAAGGCTTGACCTTCAGAAACCGGTTCTCCCTTCTGAGAGGGGAAGTACCTAACGATGCCCCAAAATTGCACTCCCCATGCTTGTTCTCTACACGGGAGTCCGGCTGCTGGATCTAAGGGAGAGTTCTGAAGTAGGGCCTCCTTGTTCCGGGGGTGGGGGGGGCCTTCGAGTTTAAGTAGCCTGCAACTATGTTCCTTAATGTTCCATACTATTTACCTGCCATGTTCTGGGGATGTCGGGCTTTTCCAGATGATTTCCTTGCACTCGCAAACCAGTACCCCTAAACCCTAAACCCTCAACCCTTTACCCTTTACCCTTTAAACCCTGAACCCTAAACGTACTGAATACGACCAAACATGGGAGAAAAGGCCGCTCCTGGAAGCGCGAGTGCGAGAGGAGGACCTGCGCACCGATGATCCGGTCATAGGGTTTAGGGTTTAGGTTTAGCGTTTAGGGTTTAGGGTTTACTGTAGGGTTTAAGGTTTTGGGTTTTTGGGGTTTTAGGGTTTAGAGGCATTGGAGTCGAGGTTGTCGGTTCCCCCAACAGTCGAAGGCGAAAAGAAAAAAGACGAAGAAGACCGCACACAGAAAGACGGAGCAAGAATCCTGGCCAAGTATGACCCAAAGGGTGTTCGCAGCCACAGCTCGGCTGTACTGACATCTGCAGCTGCCCAAGTAAAAACCGGACACAGCTTCACACAACCCTACTTTGCGGAGACGCCTTGGGATGTTCCCCCTTATACTTACAAACAGTCCTCAATAGGGATTATAATCGGGGATACTACAATCCCCATGAAGGACTTGCTAGTATCAGGGGGAACATCCCAACTTAAAACCCAAACCCTAACACTCAACCCTCAACCCTAAACCCTAAACCCTGGTAACCCTAAACCCTAAACCCCTATGCCCTCAACCCCAAGAATTGCGGAGCTCCTGGCCTCGCAGCAGTCGCTGTGGCCGTTTGCCGCAGCCATGTGCAGAGCGGTGCGGCCCAGCAGATCCTTCGAGAGGGGTTTAGGGTTTAGGGTTTAGGGTTTAGGGTTTAGGGTTTAGGGTTTGTGACTTAGGGTTTAGGGTGTTGGGTTTACAAGCTCTCGGAGATATGCTTTGACAGCTTGGGCCTCTTGATAAGGGCAGTAAATTTGATTCTTGAGATGCGCTCCTTTCAGTTTCGGGTTGGGGCTGTGGCGATTCAGGGTGCTGTGACCTGGGCTTGAAGCGAGGGCTCGGCGTCTTCCCGCCCCAAAAGTTCAGGGCACTCACCTCCGGCCCAAGCTGAAAATTTCTGTATCGATGTCATGATGTCCAGCTCGTCTTCCTTGCCAGTCTTTACCCGGATTTCTCTGCAGAAGGGTTCTCGTTTTCAAGTTGGGGTCTGGGGGGTCAAGAGTTGGAGACCAACAGGCGTTGCGTTTGCGTCCGCAAGTGGCCGCAAGCGTCCGCAAGCGTACGCAAGCGTACGCAAGCGTCCGCGAGTGCCGCGCACCTCCCACAACCACCGCCCCCGCCCCCTGCCCCCCTCTGCCGGCTCCCCCACCCCCACCCCCCCCCCCCCCAATACAAAGGGCTCCCCGCCTGCCAGGCCATGTGATCGAGTCTGCGTGTCGTACCTTCGTATCGTGTCTTCGTGTCGTGTCGTGTCTTCGTCTTCGTGTCGTGTCCTTGTCCCCTTTCCTCATGTCGTGTCTACACATTGTTTCTTGCCGAAGTTGGTGGCACGTGTCTGCATTCGGGTTCGTGGATCCTATCAGGGTGCCGGGAACTCCCCTACCGGATCTGGCTGTTGCCTGCAGGTTGTTTCTGCGTTTCGGACATCAGAGGCTGCTGAGCTTCTTGCGGTGCAATTATTCCCCAAGAACACCCGCACCCCCCCTTCCTAAGCTGCCGGCCTGGGTGTCTGGGGCTGTGAAGTTGGGATGTGTCAGCAGCACGAGGCACGCATCGCCTGAAGACAAGGGCTTGCACCTGACCCTAGAGCAGCAAAACTCGAAACCGTCAAAGCCCCCCCGAAATTCTCAGGCCAGCTCCTCGCGGGCACAAAATCACGCCACCCGCACCTGCGCCTCGCTCGGCGGCCAGGTGCAGCGCGGTGGCCCCGGAGTCCGACAGCGCGTCTGCCTGTCCCGTGCCCCCCCCCCCTCTTTTTCGGCGGGGGCTTCAGGGTTTTGCAGTGAAGCATATGTTTTCTTGGAAATTTTAAGGTTTAGGGTTTAGGGCTCAGGGTTTTAGGTTTCCAGGCCTAAGGCCTAGAGGGCTGCTGGTAGGGGATATGTAGGGCGCATATTTCAGGCGGGGAGAAGTCCTCTTCATGGGCTTTGCGCCAGGGAAGCGGCGCGGGAGTCTTTGAACCAACAGACTGTCATCAACAGGGATCCTCGGGCCCCTTTGGCTCACTTCAACCCCATGGCTCACGCTGAACCATGGAGTGTTCAGGGTTTAGTGTCTACGGTTTAGAGTTTCTAGGGTTTCTGGGGTTTCTAGGGTTTCTAGGGTTTCTAGGGTTTCTAGGGTTTCTAGGGTTTCTAGGGTTTCTAGGGTTTCTAGGGTTTCTAGGGTTTCTAGGGTTTCTAGGGTTTCTAGTAGTAGGGTTTCGAGGGTTCCCTGAAGACTCCGAGCCTGCACGAAGAAGGGCGAGGAAAGCAAGGCGCGACCTTTGCAGGCACGGCAGCCATGCCAAGGGAGCGTGAGCGAACTCATCACAAAGAAGATTAACTTTCGTAAGATCTTCGAAGATTCGGTCTGAAAGACATATGGGATCCCTCAAAGCTCCACAAGGGACGGGGGGGGGGGGGAGGGTCGTGGCTGATGCTCCAATATATAGGGTCTCTTGACAGGGCGTTTAAGCCAGCAAAGATGCTGGCACATGAAAAACGGGGGGAAAGGGGGTGGGCTCCGTGACCCAATGAGCCCCATCTCTCCCCGGAGTCCTCTGGGCTTTACGCGTCTACCTTTCCTGCCCCTCCCAACAAATGAGGTGCGGTAAATGGCCTCTTATGAACATGAAGGGGGGGGGGGGGGGGGCAACTGGTCAAGCGGCCCTTACAGAAGAAAGCTGAGATCATCTACGCATGAGGACGAGCCCCCGCATCGGTCTCCAGGGCAACTGCAGAGCTCGGCGAGGTCGGCGGCAGCAGCGAGGTGCAGCGCAGTGAAGCCTGAGTCGACATAAAGGCTTCCCGCCTGCACTTTGTGTAGGGATTGAAGGGGAAGTTTTATAGGGGATTAACTTAAAGTTTGGGGGGCTTTGGTCCCTTCTCTTGGTGGTAGGCGCCATCGTACATTGAAGGGGGCCATGATTCAGCTTGAGCTCCACGACTCTACGACCCAGAACCCCTCCCCCAAAGGATGTCCAACCGCGCGCACCTTCCTTCGCGCGGATGCGGAGGGCAGCCTGGGTCGAAGCGGACACGGCCCCCCCCCCCCCTCCGTTGAAGCAGAAGCCTCCCCTAAACCCTAAACCCTAAACCCTAAACTCCCGCTTCCATGTAAGCCGACACTTCAGACGAGCCCTCCTTTCTGGGCACACAGGCCTCGTGCCGCGCTGCCGCCACAGCGGCCAGGCCGGCTGCCTCGGATCCCCAGCCACTTTTTGGGTTTAGGGTTTAGGGTTTAGGGTTTAGGGCGTGCCAAACGGAAGCACGCTTTGGGAGCGCGCGGTAGTCTGCAGACCTACCCACCCCAAGACCGCCCACTTACAACTCTCAATGAGTTAAGACCTTTTGTTTTGTTTACGAAGCATCACATGAGTCAGCACTCACGCTCTTTTGGGGACCTCCACAAGGTGCGTGGACCAGGGCATTTGCGATACGCAGACGGAAAGGCGAGGCAGCGTCAGAAGACAGCTTGGGTTGGGGCGAAGGGGCTAAGGCCAGGGATGGCCGGGCCAGGAACAGACACAGGCAGCGAGGCTTGGTTGGCGCGAAGGGGCTAAAGCCAGGGAGGCAGGGTCAGGGAATACAGGCCACTGGTGTGCGGACAGCTGGCCAGCAAAGCCAGGGCCAAGGCCAGGGCCAGGCCAGGCCAACAAAACGGCCCCAGGGGCCCCACAGCCCAGCGGACGGGGGTGAGGGACCCAGGGGTCTCCAGGGGCCCACCCAGGGGGCCTCCAATGCAGGACCCAACAATGTGCGGACAGTGTGGGGTTTAGGGTAATAATATATAATACAGTGACAACTGCTGACTCGGCCTGTGCTTGCCTGGAGGGTAAGCCAGCCTGGAGGCAAGCTCGGTCGCCCGCCTAGGGGCTCCCTCGCAGGGTCTCACTGAGCGCTCGACCAGCGCCCGCCTACCCCAAAGACAAGAGAGTGGGGTGGCGGGCGGGTTTAGGGTTTAGGGTTTAGGGCTTAGGGTTTAGGGTTTAGAGAGCTGAAGGTTTGAGGGTTTCAGGGTCTCAGATCTCTGTTGGGCTTGAGCCACCTTCAGGGCAACATCCAAAGGCTGTCACCAACTGAACAAGATTTGGCATGATCACCAGCTACAGCACTGTTGCAGCAGTCCCGCACTTGCACACACTGGTGGACATGCAAGTAACTTGCGTTGAGGTTTCTTTTCATGGCCCAGGCTTCTACAGCTGTGTCAGTACCTTCCACAACCCTCCCTCCCACCTCGTCTGAATTTCGCAGTGCGGAGGATAGCTGGTGCGAGTGCGAGGCCATCGCCGCCAATTTTGTGAGGCCACATGAAGTGCCAAACAGCCCGGTGGAGCTCAAAATGGTTTAGGGGCACCAGAATGTCAGTACACTTGGATTGGTTGCAGGTGCTGCTTGCTTCACGGCAGCTGGAAAATTCTTGGCCAGATGGCACTTAATGGCTGGTCACCGTTGCAGAACTCATGTTCAATACACCCCTGCCCTGGGGTAAAAAAAACACAGATATGAGGAAATACTAAAGGGTGCTCTCAGGAGCTGGTTTTGGGCACGTGAAATGCAAGGGATCTGAGCATGGCCATGGTAGTCACAAGTGCAAGAGCTTGCAACTTGCATCCTATCCATCTGCCCATGTGGGCCCTAGAGCTCGACGAACATGTCTCCGAAGCTCAGCCGCCAACTCTCAACCCAGCCGCCCACAAGGATGACCTTTGATCCTTCTTGGAGGACAAACGCCTCAAAGACCCTAAACCCTTTCTGGCGTTGGTCATTCTTATGCCGGAGCTGTGAACCCGCTCGCGGGCGCCGGCCTCGAGATTCGTGGGCATCCGGGTTCACGCAGGCCTCGCTGTCTTTTTGAGAGATAGAGACTGTGCTTTTCGAAGGTTTGATGTGTTGGCCTTCTGCTGAACCTCTTTGAATTCTTGTCTGCCCCCTTTGTTGACCGCCTTGTTGTTGTGCCTCTTCTTGGCTTCGTTCCTGCGCGTTCTCTTTTCGACTCCCTCTCCCTCGTTTTTCCGCTCACACCCACGCGCCTTGCAGAGGCAGACGAAGTTGAAGTTCTGCTTCCTCGGAGAAAAAACTCTCCGGGGCTTCGCGCGCGGTTGGTTGTTGCGCAGGAGAAGACCGAGGTCCAAGCAAATACTTCCGGCGTGCGGGGCGCGCGAGGTCACACCAGGGCTTTCCGATGTAGCTGATGGTTAACTCCTGCGAAGGCTTGGCCCCAGAACCACACATCCTAAACCCAAAAAGAAAGCCCACAACAAAAGTGACGGCCTTGGTACAGGGCCTGAACTCCCCTCGATCTTGCGAGGGCGCACCGAAGGCTCTGCAAGAAACCCGGAGTCCCGGAGCCCTCAAAAGATCTCAAGAGCACCTCCCCGGCGGCCACGGCCCGCGTGGTGCGCAGCACCAGGCCCTTGGAGGCACTCCTCAGAGAGCTTTCTTTCGAGCCCCAAACCCTCAAAGCTCCCCCCAAAAAAAGGAACCCAAAAAAAAGAAAACACAAAACTGACCCATGGAACGCATCTAAGGCGCCAGGTCCAGGTGGAGTTGGACAGCCCAGCACAGCAATGGTTGAAGAACGACACCTTTCATGGTCCATCTGATTCAAGGGTTTCTGGGAGTTGAGAGGGAGGCTCTGAACCCTAAACCCTAAACCCTAAACCCTAAACCCTAACCCTAAACCCTAAACCCTAAACCCTAAGCAGTCGGAGATTTTTCTCGCCCTGACTTGTGCCAGTGCCAGGCTAGGGGCCTGGTGAAAGAGCGCGTCTCCGGCGGCAGGTGGTCGAGACTCGAGGTCGACCACCTCCCAGGGCTTCTCCAATAGGGTTTAGGGTTTAGGGTTTAGGGTTAAGGTATTTAGGGTTAAGGTATTTAGGGTTTAGGGTTTAGGGTTTAGGGTTTAGGGTTTAGGGTTTAGGGTTTAGGGTTTAGGGTTTAGGGTTTAGGGTTTAGGGGCCTCGGAAGCAGCCCTTGAAGCGGCGGGGCTGCGTGGCGCCCATCTCTCCCCCCTGCCCCGCCCGCTTCGCGCCTGAAATCCGTTGCGGGCAACGCGGGCCGCCACTTCATCCAAGCCTCGGGGGTCCGTGCACCGAGCAGGCCGGCATCGCTTCCTGTACATTTTGAGAATGGACTGGTTCCTGTTTTGGAAAGTAAACCAGGATCACCAAGGCGCCCGTGGTGAGTAGGACACCGATGCAGACGTCTCATGCTGGCTCGGACTTCTCATGGTGACGCCCTTGTGCGGCCCCAAAAGCACCACGCGCGACAAAACAAACCTTCGCGAACCCGTGAACTCCCAGCCATTCACCAAGCAGAGCACGTTCCGCCAAACTTGGCTCGCCCAGGTGTTCCTCAGCGACCGGGGAAACTGACCAAGGGGGTGGTGCCGCATTTGAGAAACTGTGAGGCTCACAGACAACCCAAAAAAAAATGAGAAAAAGCTGCTTAAAAAAACCCTGACCTGCAGTCAGAGATGCTGCCGTCAAGACCGCCAACTCCGATGGAGGCCCACCCGCCACATCCCGGCCACCACAGAGCTCCTTTGGAAGACTCTGCTTTACGAGGGTGCTTGGAGGTTGGCAAGCAAGGTAGAACAAGTACAGGTAGCAATTAGCAAGTAGCAAGGACGACTTGTGCGCCTTAACACGG
This sequence comes from Symbiodinium natans, assembly GCA_905221605.1. Lineage (NCBI taxonomy): Eukaryota > Dinophyceae > Suessiales > Symbiodiniaceae > Symbiodinium > Symbiodinium natans. Next base: position 469,535 of record CAJNDS010001180.1, on the reverse strand, counting down.
GGCTCTATCCTGCTTGAAGGGGGGCTTCTTTCTAAGACATGCTTTGCAGCAGTCCTGCCTAACCGGGGGGCCTAAGCGCGGGCAAATCAGGCAGATGTGACCAGGACGGGGGAGGGTGCTTCGTTGGATAGGGCTCACCATGACACGTCGGGCTGGAGTGGCAGAGGAGAAGCCGCACGGAGGGAACGATACAACCTGCCTCCCAGTGTGCCGAGAAAAGGCCTTCCTCCTACGTCCTATGTGGCCCGCAACGTCAGGGCATCAGGTCTCTTCGCTGGCAGAGGTCTCAGAGCACCCTCTGCCAGCTGCAACGTGCGCAATTGGATTGGCTATCATGGGTGTTCTATGCAAGCCCTGGTCTATATTGAGATGAACACGGCTCAGGATCGCCGTTTTCGTCGCCTCCTCTGTCCTAGGCTGCGATGGCGTGAAACCTTGATCTTCAGCAGGCAGACACCTCCTCCTCCTCCCAATCTAACACTCTTCAAGACGCAACCGGAACGCTATGGGAAGCCTGAACCCCTGCCCAGCGCCAAAGAGTCTCCGCCAGCTTAGCTGGGGAGCTTTCGAGGTATTTGCTGAGGCCCACGGAACCCGATATCAAGGCGGGAGGTTTAGGCTTAAGGTTTGGGGCTTTGGGGGGCCTTCGGCTTTAGGGTTGGCGAGGCTTCACGCGCAAGTTCTCAAGGAACCGTGGGCCCTCGAAAGAACTTCTGCGAGAGAGCTTTGGGACCACTTCGCCAACCGCGCGCTGCGGAGAGGGTGCCCGGTCGTCAGTCTTTGGAGTCTTTGGCCCCCTGGTTCCGTTCAAAACCCCCAGCTTATGCGGCAAGCCCATGGAACTCTGAACCCCTTCGCGGCGAGATGGGTACACAGACTACTGGCCGAGCCTCTCGCTCATGCCTTTCAAAAAGCTTTTTTGAAAAAGTAAAAGAAGAAGCTGTGAATTCACAGCTCTCCATTGAAAGTTGCCGACCTCTTACGGCACCTGGAACCACTGTACTTTCAAACACAAACCCGCTGGGAAAGAGGCAGAAGGGTTACTCCTTCACATGTCCTGCACCAGACGGCTGCAGAAGAGAGCCACCAAGAAGTCTCTCCAAGTCCACCACGAAACCTCCTCTCCTCCTACTCTTTTTTTTTGGATGTTCCCCCTCACACTAACAGTCCTTCATAGGGAATTTCAAGAGGGGGGGGGTACGATGATCCCCATTCAGGCCTGTGAGGAACATCCCAATCTCGATCCTTCAAACAGCCACGTGGAGCAGGACCGGCCCAAGCAGCTTCGGGATAAGTTTCAACCGAAGACTGCCCAACAGCTTGAGGTGGCCACCACTTGTTTCTTGCATAAGGGTTTAGGCTTTAGGGTTTGGGGTTTGGGGTTTAGGGTTTAGGGTTTAGGGTTTAGGGTTTAGGGTTTAGGGTTTGGGGTTTAGGGTTTAGGGTTTAGGCTACCTGCTGTAGGACCTCTCCCAAAGCCACTCACAAATCAAAGCAATTCACAGGCAAGAAGCCACCGAAAGGGTTTGATTTTCCAACCCTTCCGCATTCAGACGCTGGCGCGTGCGAGCGAGCTAGGGCAGATGGTGATCCTCGGATTCATTTTTCCGAAGGGCCCCACGTGAACCCCACAACCGCAAGACCCGTGAACTCTGAACTGCTCACGCAGACAGGAGGTGCCTTTCGCCTCACGCGCTTGGGATTTAAGGACGCACTGGAGCCACGCGTCTCTAAGCAAGGTCAACCTCTCGAACCAGACACCTCTAAACCCCTGAAACCCCCTAAAACTCCCCCAAAACCCCCCCCAAGAAAAACCCCCAAAACCCCTAAAACCACTACAACCCCCTGAAAAACTTTTAAAGCCCCTGAAGCCCCTGAAAAACCCTCAGCCGAGGTGCGTGATCAGGGTCCTCACCTACGGAAGTCCCCAATTGTGTGCCCTCACTGACGGAAGTCCCGAGTCTTGTGCCAGTTGTATGAGTCGGCTGGACCTCCCCGGAGTTGCCTCAAGGAGCTTAGGGCTTCTTTAGGAGCTTAGCACACCGAGAACGATGCAAGGAACTGGCGATCTCGAGCTATCTGCCAGACCTGTCAATAGACTCCCTAAACCCTAAACCCTAAACCCTAAACCCTAAACCCTAAACCCGAAACCCTAAAATGAAAAAACGTCCCCCCAAGGCCTGAACCCCCCCTAAATCTACCACGCACTCTGGATCTGAGCTGCTGGGGTCGTGGACCGAGTCGTGGACAAAGGTTGTGGCCTGAAGAGCACAGCCAAAGCTCAGCTGTTTGGGGGCTTCGGGTTTAGGGGTTTAGGGTTTAGGGATTTAGGGTTTAGGGTTTAGGGTTTAGGGTTTAGGGTTTAGGGTTTCGGGTTTCGGGTTTGGAGCTTTCTGCTACCCCTTGGGCTTCCGCAGCAAGGCCGGAAACTACGAAGACCTGTCCTCACCCTCTTACTGGCAGCTCTGCCGCAACATTGACTTTCAGCCTCAAATTCAAACGTCAAGAGCCTGAGCAAACTTGCAGACTGCACAGATGGAAATGTAAACAAGCACGTCTTACAAACCTTATCGGTCTTTCGCACTCCCCACCCATCGTGAAACCTTTCTTGCTTAATCGTAAGTAAATGCCCGGTGCGACCTGGGACTGGAAGCCCTCCGGATCCATCTTTCAAAACCGCCCCTCTCGGGCGCAGCGCCTTGATGTGGCGGAAGACTGAGTGGTCGAAAATCTCCTGGATACCTGCCATCCAAGTCTGTGAAACTATTCTGTGCTTGCAAACCGAAGTCTTCACGAATGCATTGTCCGGACTCACCTTTGCCGTCTTATGTTCAAGACGCCCGAAAAGAAGCATCCGGCACTTACACCCTTGAAGTCCACAACCGCCCTCAGGTCGCTGCCTTCATTTTGGGTACCAAAAAGGAGGACCCCTGATTTAAAGAACTCACCACGGAACACTGCCAAAGCCACAAAGTCCGGGTGTGGCATGGTCGATCTAGGGGTTCACGCGGAGACGGGGGGGCGGGGGGCTGGCGTTTATAGGGTTCAGGGCTTAGGGCTCAGGATTTAGGGGTTACTGTTCAGGGCTTCGGGTTTAGGGCTCAGGATTTAATGTACTGTCTAGGGCTAAGCTCATAGGTTTAGGTTTCAGGCTTTAGGCTTTAGGGTTTAGGGTTTAGGGTTTAGGGTTTGGGGACTAAGGTAGAGCTTACGGGGGGTTCTTGACCAGAAGCCCTATCCGAGGCCAGGATGCTCGAAATTTTCCGCGCTTCGGGCGACTGTGGCTCGAGGACTTCTGTCTCCTGCTGGGGCTGAGGGTTTAGGGCTTAGGCGGCTTAGGGCTTAGGGTTTAGGGTTTAGGGTTTAGGGTTTAGGGTTTAGGGTTTGGGGTTTCGCGTTACACTCAAGAAGTGGGGGGAGGGAAGAGTAGCTTGCCACATTTTGCTGCTTGCTTCAAAGCAGTTAGAGCAGCAACGGGTGTGAACTCTGCAAGGGCGGGCACAGCAAGCGCCCTCGAATCTCAAGGCACGGCTCGTGTGTAGATGATGACAGGGGCAGCAATATGCTTTTGCCCCTTCTTCTGATATGCACGCCCCCATATATGAAGCCCTGATCCAGGGGCGCAGTGGCAGAGAAAACCCCCAAAAAACTTCGCCGGGGGCGCCTCTTTGTCGTCGCCACGGAGGATGTGCAGGACCTCCTCGAAGAGAACCTCGACCTCAGCTCAACCGGCACGGGGACTTGAGAGCCGGGGCCTCCCAAGAAACGCAAAGCCACCCTTTCTGAGACCCCAAGCCCATCTCCAAGCCCCAACAAACCTCCCCTATCCGAAGAAGAAAGGCCCCCTACCTAAGCCTAAACCCCAAAAAAGTGTTCGCACACCTCCTTTTCCCCCCCCTTGTTCCCCCCCCCTTTGTTACCCCCCTTGTCCCCCTTTTCCCCCCCCTTGTTCCCCCCCCCTTGTTCCCCCCCCCCGCCCTCTCTTTTCGTTCTTCCCCGCCTTGGTCTCCATGCGCCAGATGTCGATGGCCTTGGCGTGGCCCTTCAGGCGCGAGGCGCCCTCGATGAACTCATGGAGCCTTGGCTGCCATAAGAAGAGAAAGACCATGAGGGGAGGGGAGGGGAGAGGGGGGGGAGAAAAAGGGGGGGCGGGGGGTTCCTTATGATCCGGGGATCCTACTACTTTGGGGGGGTCTGTATGAGGGGTCCCTGGTTCTGCTCACATTTTCTCTTGTAGAGTGGCTGTGCGGAGATTAGGGGGGGGGGAAGAGATGGGGGAAGATATTGGCAGAGGGCTTGGAAGGCGCCCAGGAGCCCTGGGCTCAGTCTGAGTGGCAACTTCTAAGGCTTCGCTCTGCAAACTCTCGAATCTTCTTCGTCGCGTTGGGCTTCGTACCGATTCCATAATGCCGTCCCGCTGCGTGATCTGCCCATCGCCGTTGTCCTGCAACCGACTCTCAAGTACGAGAACCTGCTAACAACTCAGACGTCAGAATGCATCGATGCCGCTCTGCCTTCTGGCAAGTGCCCCACTGCAGCGACGTGCTCCCCTACACCCCACCGAATGCTCTGAATTAAGTCTTCACTCTGATGCACATCTGTCCAGAAATTCAAAGAGAGAAAGGAGGTCGTGGTACTCAAGCCTGGGCACAAATCGCGGGGCGGACGAGGGCCCAACAAACGAGCAACAGCAACCTTAAATGAACCTCAAACATCACAGTAGACAGGCCTACAGCGTATGAGAATTCTATGACCTATCCAGCGGCCCAGCTTTCTCACCCTTGCCTGAAGATGTTTCGGAAGCCACACGAGGCACCGAAAAATCGCGAAGGCCCGAAAACTCCTTTGGAATCCTTTGAATTGCAAGGCTTCTGAACCCTGGTTGCCAAGCAACTCCAGCTGACTCATCCAAAACCTGCATGCACGTACTGTAGGGCTTCTCAGGAGATGTTTCGGGCAAACAGCAAGGGACGATAGAACCGCGAGCAACCACAAAGGAAGCATCACAAGGCCAATCAGGCGAATCGACAGGCATCTGCAGCAAGAATCCGAACACACCACGGCCGAAATCGACATCCCATGCTTGGCCGCGAGCAAGCGGACCTGCCTCCCCCCCGCCCAATAACCAAGTTGAATGAACCCCTCTACTCCCCTTAAACCCTGATCCCCCCTAAACCCACTCTGGGCCCGCGAGGGAGCCTGAGCTTGGGCGACTTGACCAACTTCCTCGGCAAAGGGTCTTCGCTCCGTGGGGGGTTGGGGGGGAGGGCGAGGGCGAGTTCTTATGCACCCACCCAGCTGAGATAGTAAACCTCAAACATACGCACATTTGCCTGCATTTACGTATTGCGGATGCTTGAGGAGCTTGGGTTCGTAAGGCCTCACGAATACCCGAACAACAGTGTTGAACAAAAAGTCGACACGCGGCGAAATCCCCACTTGCGCTTCAGCACCTTCCATGGAGAAGCCAGGAACTGCTCATTTCGCAACACCCTTCTTCCGCCTTCGGGGCACCAATTCACACCAAAATGACCGGAACCTCGATTCCCCCAACGTAACCCAGCCAACCCAGCCCCAAGCCAAAACAAGGGGGCAAAGTGGCGAGAACTCGTCGAAGTTTATCGCGCCATCACCCGATGAGTCCATGGTCGCAAAGAGCTTCTTCACCTTGCGGTGGTACCTGTGCTCTCGTGGGCTCTCGTGTTTGGGCACGTGCAGGCTCGCGTGCAGGCTCGTGTGCGCTCATGTGGGCTCTCGTGGGCTCGTGTCGTGTCTCTGATCTTCGCGTGGCGAACCAAACCGACATGCTGCACCTGCCACGTTTGAGGGCTTCAGCCTTAACTCATCGTATTGAAGCGACGAACCCGCGCAAGTAATCCGACGAACCTGCGCTGGAACTCTTCACCAAGTTGCATGGCGATGTCCTTCTCCTTCTGCTTGAAAGCAAGATCCTCATCGGAGCTAGCAGTCCTCAGCCAACACCCGGCTTCAAATCAGTGGACATGCCAATACCACAAGGGAAAAACAGGTGGAGTGGAGACACCCCACAATCATGACAGGAATTCCTTGGAGAGGCCGAGTGTCTTCATGGTCTGCTGGACGAAAACGGCATTTACCACGTTCAGGACCTCAGTGAAGCGCCAGTTCGTGAATGCAAAACTTGACTCTTGTTGTGCATCAAATGAGGCGAGCATTCTGCTCTTGCAAAGTCCATGCTCCCAGCTCCAATCGTTGATAAGTGGCTAACGGCCATGCATTTTGATCTGGGAGCTATTTAAAGAAAAAACTATCCGCTGCAAGGTGTAGATAAGTTATGCAGTAGGAGGAGCAGGAGGAGGAGGATGAGCAGGAGGAGGAAGTGTATACAGTGTATACCGGAACGAGCCAAGCAACGATCTGAGCATGTCCACGTGAATGTGTTGAACACGGAAACAGACTCAGAATTAACCTGCTTCCGCACACCTCGACATCGCCTCCGAGGGGCAGCAAAACCGAGCACGCACCGGTACAGCAGGAAGAAAATCGAGAACCACTCGCTGACCTCGGCTCCGGTTCCCAGTTCCCTTGAGTCATCGGAGGGGTTTTTCAGGGGAAAGCAGGGGAGTTTCCGGGGACTTCGGGTTTACACAGCTTCGGGACTTTCTCTTCTCCCACGGCGACCTCGCCTCAATCGCCCCCGGTCTCCACAGCCCAGGCGCATGCTCCACCAGTATGCGGCACGGCGGGCTCCAGTTGGCAAAGAGGATTTCGAACCTGGGCGCCCAACAAGAAGATGCTTTCTTGCAATCGAGTTTGATTGGATAGGCCAAAATGGAAAGACAAACCTGAAGGGGTGGAAAGACCTTGTGACGCTGCAGCTGATGCCTGGCAGCGACAGAGCAACATGCCTCGGAGAGGCCTGGCCTGCCCTATCGAAAGAAGCCAGAAGAACGACGACCCACAAAACCTGGATCAACGCAGCAGGCAGCGGACCAGAGCATTAGCATTCGGATCCCTATTTCCGGACGGCACTGGCATCTCCTACCTCGCAATTTGCCCACATTGGGGGGGGGGGGTTGATCTTACACGCGGGCAAACTCGTTGCACATCCTTTTTGTTTTTCTGGCAAAGCGAGCCTCATCATCCGAAATACACCCCCCCGCACAAAACAGGGCATCACGGCATCCTCTGTCATGACGGCGTTAGTGTTAGACTTGGCATGACACCAAGATTCGCGCAGCGGTGCCTGCTGGTGACTGCGGGGTCTTCAAGGGAATCATTCAACATGTTCACAGCCTTTGCATGTGTGTAGCATGCGCCAGCGTGCACCAGCGTGCGCCAGCGTGCGCCAGCGTGTGCCAGCCCGTGGACGCGGTAAGACTGGTGGAAGGCTATATGAAAAGAGAACTCGTTGGGCGGATTGGAGGGCGCGACGCTTCGTCTGTTTCTGGACCTGCTACTGAGAAGGTTCAGCCACGAGATCAGAGTTCGGGCTTCAAATCCTTGGGTTAAAACAGCAGACTAACCCCCTCCCCCTAATACCAAAGCGCCCCTACCCCCACCCCCACCCCCCATAAGAGCCCTAAACCCCAAACCCTAAACCCTAAACTCTATTTATATCAGAGTGGGGGGGATATTTAAATATTCGGGGGTAGGGGAGGTTATTAGGGGAGGGGATTAACCCGGTTCGTGCCGCGGCGCATGGAGAGGAAGGTCCGGCTGAAGGTGCCTGGCACAGGGAGGACACGATGGATTGGGATTGAGGGGCCCTGGGTTTAGGGTTTAGGGTTTAGGGTTTGGGGTTTAGGGTTTAGGGTTGCGGGGTGGGGGTATCTGACTGCAAGCTAGCTCTTGTAATCTCTTGGGAGCGAAGGGAACAGCAGACACATGCGTTGGCCACGGTTCCGGAAAGCATCCTGACCCAAAACACACAAACGCTCAACGCTTTGTGGGGTTGGGTCTAGGCTTCGATTCATGAGAGTGCGCCTGGCACAGTTACAAACTTGGGCAAGCAGGGCGAAGCCGTTTTCTTTGGTTTCTACCATCTTCGCATCCGGACGCAACGCGCAGACAACCAAACGCTGACCAAATCGTGCGGGCCGGACCGTAGTAGCGAAAGACATCTTCCCGGAGGCCCGGGTCGAAGTTCTCGTCACGCAAGTACTCCTAGGGATTCTTCGAACTCGGCTTTGCAAGCCCCTAGATCCAGGCCAAAGGAGACTCAGCAGACTCAGCAGACCCAGAAACCCTCAACATCCTAAACCTCCCTAAGACGCGAAAGACCCCCAAACCCTAAACACCCCCAAAACCCTAAACCCAAAACACACCCAAACCCTCAAGCCAACATCCCCAAACCCTATACCCGAAACATCCCCCAAAACCCTGGGGAGTCGAGGGCTTGTTGAAAGCACTGCCGAGGCTTGCGAACGAGCAAAGTAGAGGCTCTAGTCAGTACCTACAAAGTGTTGCTGATTCCGGGTGTTGCCTCCTATCGGGAGATGAGAGATGAGAGAAACAGAGAGAGAGAGAGAGAGAGAGGTGAGAGAGACGAAAGAGAAACGAAAGAGAGATGAAAGAGAGATGAAAGAGAGACGAAAGAGAGATGAAAGAGAGATGAAAGAGACACGAAAGAGAGATGAAAGAGAGATGAAAGAGAGCCTCCAAAATTGCTTTGTTTGGGCCCGCAAAATCCCCATGGACTCTGCGTCCATTTAAGATGTAGGGTGCTGCTTTTTGTGCCACAGAAGCTGTTCACCACTAATAATTGAGGAAGCCAAGGCTCCCAGCAGAGAGTACTCACAACCATTCCAGCGATGCACCTTGACCGGCGTG